>APFE030688240.1:57520-86582 GCA_000404065.3 Pinus taeda
AGGAACTTAAATCAATTCCTTTTCCATTGAAATGGTGGGTTCGACTGGTTAGACTAGGTCTAACTATCTTTTCTCTATTTCTATTGGCTTAAGGTATGTCTTTTAATTACCAATAGGGGAGAGACATCTGATCAATTCTCCTTGATGACTAGGCAAGAGAATGATCCTTAACTAACTTTGCGGCTCAACCAAACCACTCTAAAATTTTCCTCTTTGGGAAGAGGAATTCTAAGATGCAGAACAAGAATTAAAATGAAAAACTTAAACTATGATGCACTTATCCTAGACCTATATTGATTGAAGGAAAGAATTGTCTTTCTCTCAATCAAGAGCAACCTAAAAGGATGAGAAAAGAAGCATGTAGGAATTGGAATTGGAATGAAGGAAATAGACCAAGGAAATAGTTCATGAGATATAATCCTTATTAAAACAAATACAAACATATAAATTCCTAATAAATATTTACCAGACACTTAACTGTAAATAGCTCCAACTCCTAATAAAAATGTGCATAAGAATGAGAAATTATTGTCATAGTGTTGACGTAGTTCAAATAAAATGCCAAGTATAAAAGAAAAAAATCTATAACTCTAAAATATAGCTAACCAACCTAAAGAAGTAAATATTTATTCGTATACAATTTCAAGTTTTCAAGATGCATTTCTGATTAATTTTACAAGGTAGATTGATCCAAATTTTAAATGGGCTAACAATTAACATTTAACAATAGTGCTAAAGCCAAAAAATAACATATACAACATAAACGTAGTTGAAAACTGAAAACGTTTATTTCAATAATTGATGAAAAAAATAGTGGCATACAACAATTACAAAAATAAACTTTATTATGAATATGAATCAAGTTACAAAACCTCAAATTATTACAATAGTGTGAATATCTTGCTGCCAGTAACTCGATCTATGTCTGCAAAGAAGACTTAAATCTCACTACAATAGTGCAAATGAGCACTGAAATGCCTCTACAAATAGACTGAAAGCTCCTAAATTATTCTTCCTTTTCTCCTATATTTGAATCCCCCAAACTCAACGCAACGATTAGTTTTTATATATGATTTAGAAATAATAGTCATTTCCCCGAATCTCTCAACAACATAGTTATTAAAAATACAATGAAATAGAAGGATTTCTTTGATTGGGATATGGAAAAATGTCAATGGGACAGTTAAGAACGAATTCCCCAATTTAGTATATGCAGTGCTAAAATTAACCTAGTGGTTTTCAACAACTTTCTGCTAATAAAGGATTCATTTGCAGCTTGGAGGAATTTCATTTGATCGTTTTCTTTTTCAGCCATATATCGAAAGCTCTCATTCAAAACATAAATAAAAATTAGTCATTATATATTAAAAATAGAGTAAATCAAAATTTGAACAAACTCTCATTAACCCTGAAACCAATATATATCATGACCTTTCTATTAATAATACCGCACTCTCCTAGAGGTTAACAATGGTAAGCATTGACAGGCATCAGAGAAATTCATATCGAAAAAAATGCATATCAGAGGTTTTATGACTGTTACCATATAAAATGTTACGCTGTAAGGGGCAGATGAGATGTTCTGATTAGACCATCATTATTATATATATTGGGTTTAAAATATCAGAGCCTGGCAGATATCAGAAGTCAGAGGGGGAGGCACAATAGGATATCGATGATCAGAGGGAGTGTTGTATCGACATATTAGAGATCATAGGGAGTGTTGTAACAATGTTTTTAAAATCTTTCGTAGTTGAAAATATCCGATAAGTGTTTACCCTGATGGGAGCGGGAGTAATGATGTGGTAGGTGGATCCTTCGACAACTTCTTTATGGATTGGACATTGAATATCGGGGATTTCAAATGAATTCCTCCGATATATTAATATGTGCACCACTTGAAGCCTATGAATGATTCTTGGTATCAGGGGCTATGTATAAAAAAAAATAAAAAAATTACAAAGTATTTACAATTGAAAATTAATTATTTACAAAGAAACAAATTTATAAAATAAAAGTTAAAATACAATATATAAGGCCAATGCAATGAAAAATATCCAATCTTCAATTAGGTGCTATTTACAAACCAAACAACTAAATGAGATAAAAAAAGTTATGATAGGAAGATAGGAAAATATTTAACTCATTGAAGCCATCCAAATACTCAAAATCATATAGTAATATGACTAACCATTCAATCAAAGGGTCCCCATAGTGAAAATTAAGTGAATAATGGTGTGGGGGGGGGGAGGAGGGGTTGTGTTTTTAACACAAAAGTGCCCATAATCCTGCTGATGTATACTATGACATAGATACACATTTTCTTTTTTGTTGGCTATGATATTTTAGTTTGTTGCATGGATCCATTATGCATGTATTATGGCCATGTACTAGCATTTCATGTCATGGATCTGCAGTGGATGATTGGTGGCCATGTTCAATTTCTCTTTATGTTGAGCATGGGTATGACCACTTTGAGGATGATCATATTATTATTTATACATCGGTATTAGTTTGACTTCGATTTATTATTTGGTATTGACTCCTTCCTCATGTTTTGGCACATGTTTTTTTAATGCATTTTGACCTTCAATTTCTCTTATGGACTCATGCATTAGGGGGCATCTATTACATGGGGGTTTCATTAGGGGAGTGTGGAGCTATAAAAAGGGTCTCTTTCACCTCTAATTACCTCACATTAATATGTCAATCCAGGAACGTTTTTTTTATTTCAAAGAGTGTCTCAGTTTGAGGCTATCATTTGCCAGAGTAATGCTAGTAGCACAGTGTTTGAAAATACAAGAATAAATGGATGCTTGTTTACAGCTTAACTACTTCAAAAGATTAAATCACACATTCAGAAAACTAAGAAATTTATCAGTCAAGGGTTCGATAGAAATAACCCATCCCTTTGGAAAGTGATGGAAAGGAAATTAGGGAACAGATCATGGAACTGGGAGCCGAACATCAGATGTCAATGCTCACTACAGCCTGAGATCATTCTTCACACAAATAACAAGAAATGGAATGGCAGATAAGAAATGGAACAACAATTAAGAAATCGAACAACAAACCTAAAATGGAACAACAATTAAGAAATAGAACAACAACTAAGTCTAACAAGCAGTAATATCTTAGTCTATCAGATCAAATGCATTAATCGTAATCTATAGGAATGAAACAACAATCCTTCACTCTTAAGGATGGATTGAATAACACACACAAATGGAACAACACTGATTACTGATAACTGCTTGAAAACCATACGTAAACACAACACACTTAAATAGTAATTTGATCTAGTTATCACCTCAATTAGAAAGAATATGATTGCATTTCAAGATAGAACAACATTATTCATAAATCCAACAATCACAAAGATCATAACTTCCAAGATGAATTCCGTAATGTTAATGAACAAGTGCACAACACAAAATCTCTGTAATGGAATAGCAACAGTATTCTATAAAGACTAGCAGTATTATATCAACACCTAAAAGAAGAGTGCTTATGCCACAGAGTCAACACAATAGTTCTATCTTCAGAAACCTGAGTAATTTAAGCATAACAGAGCATGTGATGTAAACTTACAAAACACATCAGATCACCAAATAATCATCAATAAGTAAACCACACGAAAACGAAATGTAATGGTACAAGAGCAAGTGTCCTCCAGGGTCGAGCCCTTAGCCTCCAGGGGTACACCGCTTGAAGTTATTCTAGACTCAAAGATGAAATAGTAACCAAGTATGTATTAATGCATAAAGTAAAATTACAGTAGAGTAGTTCTTAATGAGGTTCGACGATCACAGTTTTGACCTTAAAAGAAATTACATAAAATCATAAAAACATCTAACTCTCCCTCCGGAGCTAACAGTGCTACCCCTTTTATAAGGGTAACGACGGAGATACCTAAGTACATAAATAGATAAAATAGCGATCCCTCAGGATCAAGGATCCTGAGGGATTTGTCGAACCGTTAGTCCTCAATCATTTCTTTTCTTTCCTGCGCCGAGCTGATATCTCCACTTCCTTTCTCAGGTTGATTCACTTTGATCTTGTTTGCATGCGGTTTCCCGTTGAAGGGACAGTGGTTAACCTGTCCCTGTCTTTTCCTTTGGAACGACAACTTCTCGTTTTTTCTCCTTCCTGCATAAGGAAATGACAATTGTCACCGTTTTCATCTTGCATATTAATCTCACATGTTTTATTACAATTTTTTATCATTTTCGGAGTTCATTATGCAAAAAGGTTTGTAAGTTCTAATGAAAATACGCTGAAATAATCATCAAAAACATACCTTCTTTAGTACTCCACACAGCCCCCTACTTACCCTTTTTCATGCCCTCATGAAAACATTGTAGTTGACATGTAAGGCAGTGAATGAGTAGGCTGGAGATGGAATCTCATGTGAAGGCCTACAGCGATGATGCGTAACTAGGTATTCAAAGAAATGGCCTGTCTGACCCTCAGGCATCTCATACAAGGCTTGGTATCTGGGTGCAGGATGCCAAATAATTGGACTCCGGAACCTATATCCTAACTAGGATGGACTTGCCCTCAAAACAATTTCACCATAGAGGTGCAAGCAGTTGGTAGCTAATTTAAAATTCTCATACTTAAATGGTTCCCTGAGCTGGATATTCGGGTTATATATTTGATACCAGAATTTAGCTGCATCAATGGCAGGGTCTTTGATAGAGAAAAAGTATTTTAATCCCTGCCGAATGATTTCCTCATGCATGGGTCCTGTTGCTTCAATTACACCTGGAGTCTTCATGAGGTTTCTATGTTTTCTCCATAACTGTATTGGATCCCTAGGCTCAGCTCTTATCCATAAATCTAATCCATTTTCTTGTCTTTGGAAAGCATTATAGGCTTTGAGCCATTTAATTTGATTAACCCCAAATGAAATAAATTCCTGTAATTGGATATCCCCAACAAAAGGTTCAGGGTTCAGCTCGGTCTCCTATTATAGTACAAGGTTTTGTAAATAAAACTCACACAGTAGTCTCTGAACTTTTACCCTGTAGTGCTTACAACAGTTTATAAAATAATTGATGGTGTTAATTTGTATGGGAGCACCTGCTTTAATAGCCTTTATTTTCAATTGAAAATACCTTTCCATTAAAAACAAGTTTTTCTTCCTGGGGTTTTTCAAAGGCCTGGCTTTCAGATAGATTGGAATTCCTAAGATGTTGCTGTAGCTCTTCATACTTTTCTCGAGGGACCGTTTTCTCTCTAAGCTTTTCTGCTTCTTGCTGATCTTACTTCAAACCCTTTTGTAGGGTTACCATTTTTGGATCTCTTTTCCATGCGGTAGTGGAGGCCAGGAGTTTTACTTGAACTTTCCTATTGCGTTGCTTTGAGTTCATAACCCTTATCACTCCTGAAAGTGGTGTCTCCGTCTTAATTTCCTTATCATGGGTCAACATCTCATCCATTTATATCTTAACATGAATATCAATCCATTGCTGTTCCTTTTCAATTGGAACAACAGTCTATTTCTCAGTATCATTTGGAATAGCAGCTTGGCCTTCGACAGGGTTTTGAACAACAGGATAGATTCTGGTCCTCTGACCCTTTGCCTTGAGGGGTTTCATTGGAGTGGTCACTTTTTTCCTTCCTGAAGTCCTTTTTACCCTTTGCCTTGCTTTTAGAATCCTAATCTACTAGTGGAGCTGGACTATTATGTTCAGTAATCTTTGTTGTTCCTTTCGCAATTCCCTAATTTCCGCAATTTCCTTAGGAGGAATAGAAGGCTGTTCACTGCGGCCTGGACTGTGACTAATTCCCTGATTTTCTTCCTGTGGTGTTTCTTCACTGTTCTGCTCTGGCTGTTCCAGGGCAAGAACCCTAACTGGTTCTGTTATTTCTTGGGCAACCTCTTTTTCTGCCCTTGTTTCCTCCAAAATTTCTTCTGGTGTCTTCTAGTTAGGAATGGATTGTTCCTGTTCAGCATCTCCTGTCATCTTGTCATCATGAGTTGGAAGATTCTCTTCTTCTGCCTCCTTTCCATGTGATTCTTCAGGTGCATTTTCCTCCTGGGGTTTTTCTTCGGCATGGAGGTCTGATGGACTAGAAGGTTGGCCATATTCGCCCATATTGGCCAAAACTTTGGCCAATTCATCTTCTCCCAATGGGTCCTGCAATGGGCTACCTTCCTGCTGTTCCATTTCTTCCTCCTGCTCGGATTTCTTGGCTTCTTCTTCTTTGTCTCTTTCTTCTTTAGATTTCTCATCTTCTTCCTCTCTTTCTTCTTCTTCTTCTTCAGATTGCTCTGCCTCTTCTTCTTCTTTTTCAGATTTCTCTTCCTCCTCTTTTTTTTCTTTTCTTTTTCTTCTTCAGATTGCTCTGCCTCCTCTTCCTGCATTTCTTTCTCATTGTCTTCTCTTCTAGCCATGGGGGTTTCTCATCTTCTATTTCTACCAACTGGATGGTGCTTTCTTGGGGCTTCTCCAGCCCCCCTCATAGCTGTGCTAGCTAGATCGATTTCCTACGTTTTTCTGGTCGCTCGGGTGTGCTGGTGGCCTGTTTATGCTTTGTCAATTTCCTGCGTTTTTCTAGACGCTTGGGTGTACTGGTGACATGTTTCCATTTTTCTGGACGTTCGAGTGTACTGGTGGGATGTTTACGTTTTGGGGATGGTGTGGTCAATCCCCCATTTATCATGGCAATTAGCTCTTCCCAGCTGCTCTGCTACTAGGTGAGGCTATGGCTGACTATTAATCGAATCAACCCACAATGACTAACAACTGACTCTACATGCTATGCCTTTTTTATGCTTCGTGCAACGTCATGAAGTAATGAATTCAACAATGAAGGTAAATTTATAGAGCATTTTGGTTTTAGTATAGCTAAGAGTTTAAGATGTCGTGGTCTTACCACATCTTTTCTTCCCTCACAGGTGATGTAGCTTTGAATGGTCATCGCCAATTCCACCCACGGCTCTCCTAGTGCTGCTGGCAGAACCCCCTTTCCTCTAATTTTCAGGTTCTGGCCTTCGTCCTGGAAGATTTCTATAATCTTATGCAATCTCTCCTTCTTTAATGTCCATACAGGTCTAGTTGCTAGCAGTCCCGAGACTTCTGCAATTATGTCGTCGGTGACTATTATGCGTCTCCCCCTCACTATGGAGTGATCCTCTTGCAAGTTCTGCAAGAATTCAATTGCCACAGTCTCATTAGACTCCTGCAAGCGGTTGAGATAAGTCAGCCACCCTGCTCTTGCCAAGATTTCCCGGGCAGCATCAGAGACTGTTAACACTTGTGATTCTCTCTTAATCGATCTTCCTCCCATTGTTTCGCTGTAAACTCTCAATGGAACAACAGCTGTTCGCGCTGTTGAAACACAGAGAAGATGACAGATGCAAGACTCATTCAAACTCTAATGATGCAGAGTATACAATGGAAATGACTTTGAACAGCAAGTCATGCAGAAAAAGCAAAATAAAAAAGAAATAGTATACCATTGAGTTGTGTTATACCCCAGTACACAACTTCCTGAATAGTGGGCTGACACATAATCTAGGGAATGATGAGGTTAACCTCCCCCCCGGAATGTGATAGGCTGTCCCAGCCATCAAATAAAGGAGCAGCGCCTGCTCTGCAACAGAGTCCTTAAGGAACAACATATGGAAATATGCCATGTTTACAAAAGTATCAAATTACCAAAATCGAGGCGTAGAGTTGTGTCACTTAATATGTAAGAGACTGCAGTGATATGATGCAAGGTTGGGGATAAGACATTTGTCGTAAATGAAGAGTGTCTCATGTGGTCATTGTCAATTGTTTTGTCATGATTGGTGATAATATATATTCATGCATTGTATGGTTTGGGAAATAATATATAATTGATTACTAAGGCATAAGAAACAGAAGGGTGCTAATAGCTTAGCTATTGGTGTAAATAATGTGACTTCAATACCATTAACAGTGCTCTGCTACCGACAGGTGTCCATAACCTTGGAAAAGTTGTTTATTTCACCCATGGAACCATGATCCTTTGTGTATTCTTAGGAAATGTTGTGTAATGTCAAAATGTAGGCCATTATGCTAGCTTGGTGACTAGTTAGCCATAATGCCATTCACGAGGAAGGAGCGAAAAGTGGGCAGGCTGGCTTGTGTTGAGACCTCCTGTTCCAAGGGTTGTTTATTTGATATACCTTTTGGACCATATCCCTGGTGTGGTGGCCATAGTGGGAATGCCACTTCGCTTTCATCCTCATGATCATGGTAGGTTGGCTCTTAATGAGACCCCCTATCCTGCATTTGACAACTTATAAGTCATGTTTGCTCTTTTTTCTTTCTTTTTCATAGAATACTTTCCCTATTTATACACAAAGGGTGGTTCAATACTCAAGAATAGGAATGATGGAAGAAGTCTTAACATCTCAATAGGAAGATATAAACCCTTTGCTCTTATTCCTGAATAATAATCAAAGAGGATTAAAAGGGACCAACATGAGAGGGATAACCAATCAGAGCAGATTTAGTAGAAAAATGACAACAAAAGATGATGAATACGCGTGTCCTTCCTTCTGTCCTTTCACCAATTTAGGGAAATTTCTTATAAAGATAGTGATTTATGATTGACTGATTTCAGTATATTGTGATTTTGTATCCATTGCATAAGTGCATAGCTGTATCCTAAACGACTTGAAAGAACAGAGAACAATAATCATCCTTAATTTAGAACAGCAAAAGGAACAAGCTGTTTCACAGGGAGACCAAAAGCATGCAAGTGGTGTTCCTTTTGAGAAAAGGAACAACAAAAGACCAAAAATGTTCTTCCTTTGGAAAAGGAACAACAAAAAACACAAATGATGTTCCTTTGAAAAAGGAACAACAGAACACACAAGTGCTGTTCCTTTGGAAAAGGAACGACAGAAATCGAAAACACTGTTCCTTTAGAAAAGGAAGAACAAAACACACAGAAATGTTGTTCCTTTAGAAAAGGAACAACAAAAATAAAAAACATTGTTCCTTTGGAAAAGGAACAACAAAACACACTAATGTCATTCCTTTGGAAAAGGAACAACAAAAGTAAAAAATGTTGTTCCTTTGGAAAAGGAACAACAAAACACACTAATGTCGTTCCTTTGGAAAAGGAACAACAGAAATCGAAAATGTTGTTCTTTTTGAAAAGGAACAACAAAACAAGCAAATGTCGTTCCTTTGAAAAAGGAACAGTAAAAATCGAAAATTTTGTTCCTTTCGAAAAGGAACAGCAAAAACACACAGATGTCGTTCCTTTGGAAAAGGAACAGCAGAAATAAAAAATGTTGTTCCTTTTGAAAAGGAACAACAAAATAAGCAAATGTCGTTCCTTTGAAAAAGGAGCAGCAAAAACACACAGATGTCATTCCTTTGGAAAAGGAACAACAAAGATCGAAAATGTTGTTCCTTTGGAAATGGAACAGCAAAAATACACAAATGCTGTTCCTTTGGAAAAGGAACATCAAAAATCAAAAAATGTTGTTCCTTTGGAAAAGGAACAACAAAAACACACAAATGTCGTTCCTTTGGGAAAGGAATGGCAGAAATAAAAAATGTTGTTCCCTTGGAAAAGGAACAGCAAAACAATAAAGAAAAAGAACCAAATTACAGTAAAATGATGGCTGATCCAAAGGGGGTTGTTCGTTTGAAAAAGGAATAGCTAGAAGAAAATGTTATTCTTTTGAAAAGAAGGAACAACAAAAATAGTAACAACAAAACATTGATTCAAAAATATGTACAAAAATGATTCAAGAAAAGAAATTATGTACAAACTGTAAAAAGAAGTAAATTCCTTAATGAATTACAGGTGAGGAAGACTTCTCTTCCTCCCCCAAAATCTCCATATCAGAGTCTTGCCGTAGCTGCTAGCAAAAGGACTCCCGAGTGAGTGGTTTGCGATAGAGGCGAACTCGGTGGCCATATGCCTTGAAGGCATATCCAAAACCATCAATAGTGATTAGACTAAGGGTACCATTGTCATGTACCTTCCGGATTTTGTATGGTCCCAACCAACGAGTCTGGAGTTTCCCGGGGAAGTCCTGAAACCTGGAGTCGTACAAAAGAGCCCAGTCTCCTTCGTGGAAGACTTTATTTTTAATGAGAGAATCATGCCATTTAGCTCGCTGCTGCTGAATCAGAGCAGTTTTTTGAAGTGCAGAGAGCCTAATTTCATCCAGCTCATTGGTCTGCTGTAATTAATTAATTTGTGCCTCAGTTAGATCTAAGCCAACTTCCTGTGCTGTTCATAATGTTTGGAGTTCGAATTCTATGGGGAAAATGGGTTGTTTTCCAAACACTAATTTATAAGGTGAGTAACCAGTGGTACTTCTCCATGTTGTTCTGTAAGCTCACAGTGCTTCAGGTAGTCTGGCAGCCCAATCATGTCTATGTGACGCAATGGTTTTCGTTAGGATTGCTTCTATTATTTTATTGCTGCTTTCTACCTGCCCATTTTCTTGTAGATGGTATGGAGTAGTGATTTTATGCTAGACATGATAGTTGTTGAGTGTTGCATCTATTTTGTTCCCAACAAACTGTGGTCCATCGTCTGTAATTATCTCTCTTGGAAGGCCATAACGTACAAATAGATGGAACACGAAATATATGATAGAGTCCTCTGTAGCTCTTGGTAATGCCTCTGCTTCAACCCACTTGGTGACATATTTTGTTGCCACTAAAATATATGTTTTCTAGTTTGATGTTGGGTTGATTGGTCCAACGAAATCAAGAGCCCATCACTCGAATGGTTCGATGACTAGTTGTGGTTTCAGAGGCATCTCATTAGACTGACCAGGGCGTCCTGCTCTCTGGCAACTGTCACAGGCTTGGACAAATTTCTTTGCATCCTTGAAAATCGTGGGCCAATAATACCCTGTTTGTAGCACTTTATGTCTAATTCTGCAATCGGCGAAATGTCCACCACATGGTCTGTTATGGTAGGCTTTCAAAATGTCAAATATTTCATCTTCTCGAATGCATCTCCTGATATGCATGTCTGCCCCTGTGTGGAACAAGTAGCCCCCAATCCAAGAAAATCGAGTACTCCGCTGAACAATCTGTTTCCGCTCATTAGGGGTTAGATGCTTTGGTAGTTTACCTACTGCTAGGTAATTGGCAACATCAGCATACTAGGGTGTTTGAATAGCTACAACAAATAGATGCGCATTTGGAA
Organism: Pinus taeda; assembly: GCA_000404065.3. NCBI lineage: Eukaryota > Viridiplantae > Streptophyta > Pinopsida > Pinales > Pinaceae > Pinus > Pinus taeda. Next base: position 68,690 of record APFE030688240.1, read on the forward strand.
ATTTATCTTAAACTGTTGCTGCATCAATTGGCTTTGGCATTCTTGAGAGAAAATTGGCTACATGATTTTATTTTCCAAGTCGATCCTTGATTGTAATATCAAATTCCTGCAATAAAATCAGCCATATAGTTATTCTGCCATTTGTGATAGGCTTGTTTGCTAAATATTTTATGGAAGAATGATCTGTGTACAAGATAACAAGATATCCAGTAATGTAATGTCTAAACTTATTGACATCATGTATTACAACTAGAAATTCTTTTTCAGTAATAGTGTAGTTTAATTTAGTAGGGGATAAATTTTTGCTAATGTAATAAATTGCATATGGTTTTCTATCCTCTTCCTACCCAAGGACCTCTCCAATGGTTTTATCTGAGGCATAAGATGATATCTGGAATGGAAAATCCCAATTTGGTCCTCAAATGACTGGGGCTGTGGATACGAGCTTCTTCAGATCCTTGAAAGCACGTTCACATTTTTCTGTCCAAAGAAAATTGACGTTACCAGTTAGTGCATACAAAGGTGCAACAATATGTGAATAATGTTCTATAAACCTCCTGTAATAACCAGAAAATCTAAGAAAACTGCGTACCTCCATTTGAGTGGTAGGAGTGGGGATAAGCAAAAGTATTTGGATTTTGGATGGGTCTACCTGAATGCCAGCTGCTGAAATATAGTGTGCTAGGATAAGTCCTTTCGTCATCATCATATAACATTTTTCATGGCTTAAACAAAGCCTGGTAGCAATGCAGCGTTGTAGGATTTTTTCTAGTGTATCCAGTGCTGGATCAAAATCGTCTTCGTATGGTGTAAAGTCATCCATATATACTTCAATTCCTTCATTTATTAAGTCTGCAAAAATGCTAAGAATAGCCCTTTGAAATGTTGCAGGAGCATTGCATAAGCCAAAATGTAAAACTCGGTAGGAAAATGTTCCCCAAGGACAAATAAAAGTAGTTTTTTCTTAGTCTTCAGGGGAAATTTGTATCTGATTGTATCCACTGAAGCCATCCAGGAAAGAAAAGAATTTATTTTCTGCCAAAGTGTCTAATACTTGGTCGATAAATGGGAGAGGGAAGTGGTCTTTTTGTGTTTCTTTATTTAGCTCTCTGTAGTCCACACAGATTCTCCATTTCCCATTCTTTTTTGGTACCACCACAAGCGGGGACACCCATTTACTATCAGAGATAGGGTAGATAAAATTGACATCTAAAAGTTTTTGAAGTTCAGCGTTTACCACATCTTTTAGATGAGGATTTAGTCTCCTCTGAGGCTGTTGAACATGTCTCGCATATTTTTGTATGTAAATATGGTGTGTACATAACCGAGGGTTAATTCCTTTCATATCAGGGTAGTCCCATGCAAATGCTTCCTTATATTTCCTTAACACATGGATGAGCTTCATTTCTTGTTCGGATGTGAGGTGGGCATTAATGTTTAAGGTTTTTCCTGGTTCAATTTCCACAATTTTACTTTTTGCAACAGACATGACAGGTATTGTATGATCATGTGTATCTTTCAGAGGATCTTCTTCTAATTCATTATCAAATGCTGCTTTTATCACATGACATTGTATGCGGGATGTGAGTTCAGTTTGACTAATGAAATTATTAATGGCATCGTCTTCTGTTTGGTCTTTGAAATCAAGTGCCTCTTGTATAGTTAATGGAGATCTAATGTTATCAGTAAGGTATGATACAGGGTGCCTATTAGTTTTGACTATTGTGACACTTGGCTACGCTGGATGATATAGAACTAAGTTCTTGATATCTGTTCCCTTGGTTATGATCATATTTCCTTGTCGACAGCCAATATAGGCATCGACAGTGGTGAGCCAAGGTCTACCTAAAATCAATGGATATCCATCAAGTCAGGTATTAGGATTTATTATCAAAAAATTGGTTGGATATTCCTAGGAGTCAACAAAGACCATGACATCATGTAGTGTGCCCTCTGGCCTAACCACAGATCGGTCAGCCAATTCTAGCAAGGTAGAGGTGGGTTCTACAGATGTAATGCCTAGCTTTTGGCAAGTAGTGGTTGTTAAGATATTGATTGCAGCTCCTAGATCAACTAAGGCATTGGAAAAGGTCAGACCATAAATTTGGACAGTTACTATTGGGTTTCCTGGGTTTTCGTATTTAATGGGTGTTTCTTTTCCTGATAATAAGTCAGATAGAGTGCTGATTACTTGGACTCTTGGATTATTTATTATATTCCTCCTTGGTTTCTTTATGCACAATTCTTTGATAGTTTTTACGTATATCAGGATGTCTTGAATGGATTGGAGGAATGGAATTTTTATGTACAAATTTTGTAATTCTTCCAGAATGTCAAAATTAGGATATTGTATAGGTCGAGGTATGACTAATCGTTCTGGGAATGGGGGAGAGGATGTGGTTGCTTGATTATGAGTTTGTTGTTTATTCACATCCTCTTCTTATGACATATGTTCTCTGGGTAACTGATTTTCAACATGAACTGTCTTATCTCCCTCAGTTTCAATAATACGCACAGATCTTAACTGAAGATCATTACACTCCCTCAGATCAGCTCCTAATTCCGATGTTTCTATGATTTGGAAAGATTGGAACGATCTGTTATATGGATTGGGGTTGGGTTGGGCTGGGAGTTGCGGTCTCAGATTAGACTGGGGATTTTGTTGTAAGGTTGGCAGGGTAGGTTGAGGGAAAGGAATGGTTCCTACTAGTTGATGCATTGGTCTCTGCCAGTTTTTCTGCCAGGCTAAACTTTGTGAAGTAGGGGGGGTCCATTGTGGGGGGTATGGGTTGCTTTGCCAAAATAGTGGGGTATAAGGAAGATTCAGCCAACTAGATTGGCTTCCTTGATTCAGCCACGGGTTTGAGGAAGGAAATGACTGTTGTGACCAGTTTGGAAATGGGGGTTGGAATTGACTTTTCCACATATTATACTGTTATACTGCAGAGGCTGAAAAGAAGAAGTTGGGTCTGGAAACATACCAGATTGTCCTGGTTGCCACAGACGGCGCTGGTTGAGAAAATACACCGATTCTGGCTCTTCTTCTACTTCCTTATATACTGCTTTCAATCCAGGAAGTGAGGGACAACTCTCTGTAAGGTGATCTTTTGTGCAGATGCTGCATGTTTGGACTACATCTAGTGGACACTCCCTATGGATATGCTTCTTCCTACATCTAGGACAGAAGATTGCCAAATTCTGTTCTGCCTCCATTTGCTTCTCCTTGGCCTGCATAATATCAACTTATGTAGTTAGTGTCCCTTGTATATCAGTTTTAAAAATTTTCAATAAATTTCCAATTTCTACACACATTACTCCTTCTAATGAGATTTTATTATCTCTTAAAAACCGATCATGTTCTGCCGATTTTATTCTTGTGTTGCCTCTCGATCTCCTGATACATAACTCAATAATGTTAGCAAAACTTTCTTGATAAATATCTCCTTTTCCCATAATTTTTAATTTTTCGATCCATTATTCCTTCATGCACCTTATTAATGTTGTTTTCAACACATTATCAGGTAAAGCTAGTGATGCATAAGGAGATCTTTGTAGATTATACTGGAAACGTTACACATACTCCTCTAATGTTTCATTTGGTCTAGCTACCATTTGGAATATTTCGTCCTTCAGTTCTCTAGACCTGCAATAGTCCTGATATTTTTTTAGGAAAGATTCTTTCATTTGATCCCAGTTATTTATAACCCCACCACCTAATCCCATAAACCATCTTAAAGCAACCCCTTTTAGTGTAGAGGAAAACAGTTTCAATTTCTGGGGGTCGATGGTGTAATCATATCCTCTGCACAATACATCAAATTCAAATAAAAATGCATCCGAGTCTTCTGATGTAAGACCATGGAATGTAGGGATATGTTGAAGAGGGATTTCTTTCATAGGCGCAGTTGCTACAAAATCCACTATGGGGTATTGTAATGTAGAGGTTTGAGTGTTTGGCTGGTTTTGAGCCATTGGGTCGAATATATGCCAATAACCTTCTGGGATATCTAGGAGGGTATTCCTAGGTTGAGAGGTAATGGCTTTAACAGGAATAGTTTTAATAGCACTTCCTCTATCTGGGATAATGAGAGTGCCTAATGTCTGAAGAGATTGAGTTTCTTCAAGGATGATTTTTGCAGAACTCCCCTTGTGTGGGCTATTCAATGGCTGAGTTGTCTCAAGAGGAGATCTCGGTTCCTCGGTTTCCCCTGTCTCTCCTCCTCCTTCACAAAGATTACTAAAATTCCCTTCCTGTAATAGTTTTGGAGTAGAATTTTCAATTTCTTGAAAGTCCTGCTCTTCAGTTTGACTATGCACCTCAGCAAAGGCTATAGATGGTGATCCTGTGGCCTGAAGGGAACTAGTAGGCTATTTAGAAATAACTTTCTTGGGTCCTATTGAGGGTTGAGATTCTACTTTCTTGTAGATTTCATCTATGAAGTTTGATCGGCCAAGGGTCACTGGCCTCTTAGATTTTTCTGGCTTGGGTAGAGGTTTTCAATTTTTTTCTGGCTTTTTCTGCTTAGTCATGCACTCAAATTAACTACTAAATATTACTCAAACAAAACAGCAGCAAATCTGCAGGAAAGCGGGCAGAGGAGCAGGGCTTTTACATGCTCCACATGTAGGTTCTTACCTTTCGTTTTCAAAATCCAATTCTTCCCTAGCAGGTTCGTACAATACTCTGAAAAAAAAAAGAACAAATGGCTACACTCTTTCCCCGGCAACGACGCCAAAATGTGGAGCTATAAAAAGTGTATCTTTCACCTCTAATTACCTCACATTAATATGTCAATCTGGGAACATTTTGTTATTTCAAAGAGTGTCTGAGTCTGAGGCTATCATTTTCCAGAGTAATGCTAGTAGCACAGTGTTTGAAAATACCAGAATAAACGGATGCTTGTTTACAGCTTAACTACTTCAAAAGATTAAATCACACATTCAGAAAACTAAGCAATTTATCAGTCAAGGGTTCAGTAACCCATCCCTTTGGAAACTGATGGAAAAGGAAATCAGAGAAAAAATCATGGTTTTGGGAGCCGAACAGTAGATTTCAATGCTCATTACAGCCTGAGATCATTCTTCACACCAATAACAAGAAATGGAATGGTAGATAAGAAATGGAACAACAATTAAGAAATCAAACAACAATTCTGAAATGGAACAACAAACCTGAAATGGAATAGCAAGTTTGAAATGGAACAACAATTAAGAAATAGAACAACAACTAAGTCTAACATACAGTAACATCTTAGTCTATCAGATCAAATGCATTAATCGTAATCTACAAGAATCAAACGACAATCCTTTACTCTTAAGGACGGATTGAATAACACACACAAATGGAACAACACTGATTACAGATAACTTATGAAACAACGCTTGAAAACCATACATACACACAACACACTTAAATAGTAATCTGATCCAGTTACCACCTTAGTTAGAAAAAATACGACTGCATTTCAAGATAGAACAACATTATTCATAAATCCAACAATCGCAAAGATCATAACTTCCAAGATGAATTCTGTAATGTTAATGAACAAGTGCACAACACAAAGGCTCTGTAATGGAACAACAACAGTATTCTGTAAAGACTAGAAGTATTATATCAATACCAAAAATAATAGTGCTTACGATGCAGAGTCAATACAATAGTTCTATCTTCAGAAACCTTAGTAATTTAAGCATAACAGAGCATGTGATGTAAACTTACAAAACACATCAGATTACCAAATAACGTCGATAAACAAACCATGAGAAAACCAAATGTAATGGTACAAGTGCAAGTTTCCTCCAGCGCCGGGCCCTTAGCCTCGAGGGGTACACCACTTGAAGTTATTCCAGACTCAAAGATGAAATAGTAACCAAGTCTGTATTAATGCATCAAGTAAAATTACAGTAGAGCAGTTCTTAGCAAGACTCAATGATCAAAGTTTTGATCTTAAAAGAAATTAGATAAAAGCATAACAACATCTAACTCTCTTCTCCCCTGCCGAGCTAACAGTGCTGCCCCTTTTATAAGGGTGACGACGAAGATATCTAAGTGCAAAAATAGATAAAACAACGATCCCTCAGGATCAAGGATCCTGAGGGATTTGCTGAACTGTTAGTCCTCAGTCAATTCTTTTCTTTCTTCTGCCGAGCTGATATCTCCACTTCCTTTCCCAAGCTAATTCACTTTGATCTTGTTTGCATACGGTCTCCCATCGAAGGGACAGTGGTTAACCCATCCTTGTCTTTTCCTTTGGAACGACAACTTCTCGTTTTTCCTCTGTCCTGCATAGGGAAATGATAATTGTCAGCATTTTTGTCTTGCATATTAATATGACATGTTTTATTACAATTCTTTATCTTTTTCCGAGTTCATGATGCAAAAAGGTTTGTAAATTATAATGAAAAGACGCTGAAATAATCATCAAAAACATACCTTCTTTATTACTCCAAAAACCTCCATCCAGCTTTCAATACCATGAATCCATCATTTCAAGCTCCTAAACCTTATCAACAACCTTCTTGTAGCATTACATGCATTAATGTAGAAATATAGGGCACATGTAGCACCCTTCTCTAGAAAACCTATAGTAGTTTGTTTCTTCACAAAGTTTGACCTTTGCTAGAACTTCGAGGTAGTTTAGAAGGATGTTGACCCCGAGCTGTAATTCCATGATCAAGGGAAACTCCTAGGCCTCTCCAAACCCTATGTTTCCTTCAGTGCAAATAAAAATAATTTTAGTTTCCTTTACACACATTTGACACAAATAGAACATTGATTTATATGCAAGTGTGAGCTAGTTTGATGATACATAAAATCTTTAGTTATGGTTTGGTAGGTAAGCTTCTTATCTATAAAAATAGAATGGATAAATAGATGGTTGATTGCAAGATAATGTAGTTTCATTTCTGTAAGTAGTGTAGCTCTTCTATTTTCATGAATTGATTCAATAGCATTTGCAAGTTGAATTTAATAGCATTTCCCTTTTCATAGTTAGAAGGAGCTTCTAAATTGCACGTTCATTAACTAGTCTTCATTCTAATTCCGTAGCAGGAATGGTCTTGGAGCACTATTGATCAAATGTCCTAGTTTAGGGTGGCATGATTAGAATCCCATCTATTATTGGTATAGCACTATCACCTCAAATTTTGTACGAACCGTGGGTAGATAAATAGAGTTGAGGAGCCCTTGGGAGTTGCAACACTCTTGGTACAATACAAGGGCTCACCACTTTTTTGGTGTTACTGTCATGGATGTGTCAAGGTAGATGTTGTTTATGCTTAACCAATTATCTTCTATTGTGCATATGGTTTTGAAGAAGTAACATAAAAGAAAAATAGAAAATATTTCTTTCACGCATTGTAGGAGTAGAGATACTCAAGGAAAATTCTTACCAAACACCCTCACGCCCTCAAGAAAACAACCTTCATTCTTCTTTACTAGTTGTGAGATTTGTAATGCCCACTTAAATCTTATCCTGCAAATTTTATTAATGTTTACATTATCTAAAAATATTGAGAAATATTGGTCTAACATAAAATTCATGATTTCTATTATTCAAATTCCTAACTTACCTTCTCAAATTGAATCTTAGGTAGGATACGGTCTCCTTCCATTATTTCAAATAATATATATATTCATCTCACATTCCCCAATGTACCCTCACATTTACTTGGGAGAAGACACATTCCTCTCCATTTAATTATCAATATATATATATATATATATATAGATATCACATTCCCAAATGTACTTTCAGATTTACTTGGGAAAAGAGAAATCAACTGTTTAGGATGGATGAGAAGTTAATGACATTAATGAGAGGTGGTTGAGATGGAGAAGAGAGGGAGGGTATAAAAGGGAAGGGGGAAGGGAGAAAAGGGGATGTTGGGTCTTGTTTATGATTGCTGGGTTGGTTGTGATTTTAGGATTTGCTGTGATTTTTTTGGGGACCTTAGGAGCCTGTGGAGGTTTCTTGGGCTATTAAGAGGAGGGAAACATTATTCATCTTGGTCTAGATCATTCATCTTGGACACACACGCTACATCTCGTTGGACTTAGGCTCAAAGGTCTAGGGAATCTGTGGAGGTTTCCTTGTCTAGGGATTATTTCCTAGTTGGCTGGAAGGTAAATCTAGTTGAGTCCATCAGGAGGAGTGTTCAGCAAGAGCAGTAGGTCAAAGGCATCTCCACCAGCCACCGGTACAGGTATCCTTTATAGATTACTCATGTAAATGTATTAAAATGAAATGTTCAGTATAAGTTATAAGGACTCGAATGTAAATGGTAAAATTTTCATTGTTTAAAGGTCTTGTAAGAAAGTAAATTATTCCCTCTTATTGCATTTAAATTCTATAGAAATAGCTCTATTAGAAGACCCTAGGATAGGGCTCTTACACATGGTATCATAGCCAGGTTAAAAATCTGGACCCAAAGCCCACTAAATAGTTGTTCCATAATCAAATTTCTTACTAAATAGTTGAAAATCTAGAAAATTAGAATGTCAAATTGTTTCAACAATAGTTCAATGGCATAGTGCCTAGGGATATGACAGGGCTAGTGCTTTGCTTCAACTTAAATGTGCTTGTAAAATTCCTAACAGAATAAATAATATTATAGAAATACATCTTGTAAAATTCTAGACCCCTTCTTTACCATTAAATTGAAAAAAAATATTTGGGGTAAATTCAAATCAGATTTAGCATTTTACCTATGGAATTGGCCTTCAAGAAAGGTTCATTCAACTTTAGTGTTTAGCATCGATGATATAGAGCCACTTAATCTATAATTTTCTCTTGTAGGAGGGCTTGTTTCATGACGCACTTGAACCTCTATCTAAGGGCATCAAGTCTAAGCAGAAGGGTTTTGGTCCCTCTTTTGAACCTATTATCATCTATAAGGATGGAGGACAACTCGAATTCTAATATGTTTGGAAACCTTATCTTTACATGCACCAGTAAGAAATTGAAAACATATGATCATCTTTATCTTTATGTTAAGATTTGGTCTATGGTTTACCAAGAATTTTTGACAAATCTGAAGTTTGATAGAATATCTTCACGTTGTAATCAACATTGGCCCTATGCAAACACATGTTTGTGGAAATCAAGAAATCAAATTTGTTGAGGTGTCAATCTGTCTTGCACAACAAATGAACTCTTGCATTTAGTAAACATGTATCAGATATCTAGTAGTCAATCTCTGGAGCTTCGATCTGAGCAACACATTTGGTTCAATCTCCAATATCTATTTGAAATGGCATCATCTCATAATAGTCATTTGGAATCATCCCTCAAATAGCTCACTCTCCTATATTCTCACTCATCTATGACTAGAGGTATTTGTCATGCTCAGGTATTCTCACACTAATGCCATGGTCTCGTCATATAGAATCAATATGGTAATGACATCACATCTCTGGTAGTGGGAATATCGCATCTTTATATCAACATATGCTCTTGCCCTATAATCATGCTTTCACATGAACTTTCCTTGTTTTGGGCCCGATCTCTCTTAATTACATATGGAACCACTAAAATAGAACTATATGATCTCACTCTATATGGCCATCAATCTATTATAGGGAAAACTTTGCATTATGGAATTCTCTCTTATATATATGGCATATTTAGCTCAGCATCATTTACAGTATTATGATATTATTTTAGACCAGAAGTTATGATGACCTGTTCCTATAAATTAACGACTGTGATATATTCTTGTTCACAATCGAATTTGTGAACAAGACAGTCAGATAACTTAGCTTTTGAAATGTTATCTATGAAGAAGATGTTGGGATCTTCTAGTAAAATGAAATGCAAGAATTTTGATAAAGAATATAGCACACCTGAAGCTTTTATTTTAAATATCATCTAGGAGATGAAGTGCATAGTAGTGTGGTAATCGCCACACACTCTAAGGTTCTTAATGACTGTGATAGGTGTCCCACAAGTTGTATTGTTGAGCCCAAATGCAAATTCCAACTTCTTACTATGATAGGAAAGGTTATGTTCCTTATGTTCCTCCTCCACATCATTCAGTACAAATCTTGTATCAGGTGCATAGCCTCCCTCCATCTCCCCAGACAATCTGTTCAACTCTCCATAAATTTCCTCCATCTGTGGAAGTGATTGATATTCTGCCACAAATGCATATAACTATTTATTAACCTCAATCCAACTGCAACCAGGCTTATTTTCTTTTACTTTCCTTTTTTCTTCATTTTCTCACTTTTTCAATGTCATCCCACCTGCCTGCGGTTGTATAGATATTTGAAAGTAACACATAAGTTGCAACATTTTTAGGATCCAATTAAAAAAAGTGTTCTACCACAGGTTCCCCTAGCTCTATATTGGTATGAATTCTACAGGGACCGAGTAGAGACACCCACATGGTAGAGTCAAGTTTCATAGGCATTTTGTTGATCAAATCTTCTACCATATACAAGTTACCAGCTCGACCAAGATGATATATCATACAACAATAGTTTTCTCTAAGAGGTGTTATATCATAAAGTCTATTCATCTTATCAAAGTAGTGCCAACCATCATCTACTAGGCCAGCATGGGTAGACGCAGACAAGACACTAACATAGATCACATGGTTTGGGACTATTCCACATAAACACATTTGTTCGAAGAGCTGTAAGGCCTCCTTCCCATGGCCATGAATTGCATGTCCAGTGATCATTGTAGTCCATGGGACCACATCCCATATGGGCTTCTTGTCAAATACGATGTATGCATCCTCTATGGTTCCACATTTAGCATACAAATTAATCAGAGCATTACCCACAAATGTGTTTGGCTGTAATCCACCTTTAATTATGTCTGTGTGTACAACTCTACCATGTTCCAAAGTTTCCAAGCTGGAACAAGTTGGAAGAATACTGGCAAAGGTGTTTGGGTGTGGCTTCATACTAGACACTCTCATTTGTCTAAAGAGCTCCAAGTCTTTGTCAAAGCACCCATTTTGGGCATAGCCAGAAATCATGGCATTCTAGGAAATCACATCACGTTTAGGCATTCTATCAAATAACTTAATGGCCTCCTCTACTAGCCCATTATGTGCAAATCCTATAATCATTGTATTCTAGGAAACTGCATTTCGTTCAGGCATTTTTTCGAACACTTGTCATGCCTCCTGTAAACTCCTACACTTTGCATATGTGTTGATGAGCGTGTTTGGTATGAATATGTTTTTTGGATCCAATCCCATATTTGTTATCATGTGGGTGTGCAATAATTTAGTCTCTAATAGAGCCCTCTTATCAGCACAGGCTCGCAGGAGAGAAACATAGTCAGAAGATTTTATAGAGATGTTTTCAGTCAATGTCTTCAGCGCCTCTTTCAACCCACACTGCTTGCACAACCTTCTCAGAATGCTGCTATCAAATGTTGCTTCTGCTACTTCACCTTACAAGTACTTTGAAACGTAATCCAATCTGATATGAATAATTTTCTAATGTTGATCCTATAGAAAATAATTGCTAACAAAATCCAAGGCTACTGAGAAATGAGGGAACACCTTTTCCTGGTTGTATACCAATCCATTTTTAATATATTTGACCATTAGCACATAACATGATACTTATAGTGCTACCAGTTTAGTGTGATTTATTTCTTCAATATGCTCAGGTAGAATAACATGAAATTTGTAAAGAATAGAATTGCGCTTGTTTTAGCAAAATATGTATTTATAATGAAATAACATATTGACACTAAAAGAAGAGGAGTCACCATGCGTCACCTCCCTATTGACTCCCTATTTAATATAATTCATGATAGTTGGTAATTGTTAGAAAAGGTGACAAAGATAGAGATATTTCATATTTGTTTTGGAAAAAAATTATTTTGATGCTCATATATTGTTGTGAGGATCATCCAAAAGAAAAGTTGCATTATATCAAATGTGATTTAACTGTACATATTTTTGTGTGAAATACATTTCTAATTTTAGTGACCATATAGAGGATGATTTTCAAATATATTCACATGCCAATTCATAATTAAACATAAATTAAATGGGACTTTACATAATCATACAATGATGCTAATTACCAGTAAGCTTTGTTGAAACATTTAAAAAAAATTGAAGCATCCGACTTCCATGGTTCATGAAATCTCACTAAAATTTCACAATTTGATGATATCAAATATATCAATAGATAAAAATTTGTTGTTGCACACAAACATATAATAATATGCTATTAGCTATAACATAAAACCCTTGTTTCTCAAATAAACTTGATCATGCTAGTAGTTAGGACATCAAACCCTGGTTTCTCGAAAATAAACTTGGTCATGCCAGTAGTTGGGGCATCAAAACTTGGCATAACTTGAATTGATCTACTTCTTGGTTTCTATATGGACTATCTAGAGTGTGGTAGAAAATGTTAGGAATAGTGCTAATAGGTCATAGATATTGTATAGATTTTGAGCAAATCGAAATGGTGAGGACGTAAAGAAACCAAGGGCCCAGAGAGTCTTCATAAGGACCTCCTTCAAATAACTCATTACCTTCACCAGAATTGACTCTCATCCTGCGTTCCCTAGAAGCAATTAATGAGACCTTAAGAGGGCGCCAAAAAAATGAAATCGAAGGGGAACACCCTCCATCAGGGTTAGGAAATCTGATGCAGGGTTCCCCGCATAAACCATGATCTTTAAACGCTCTGCTCATAAACATGCATCTCATCTCTCACCCGATCTTTGATGCCAAAATTTCATACAACGTTCTAACCATAGGTCTTCAATAAAAATAATAAAACTAACTGAAGATCACACCAACCATATGCACACAAAAATATATGAGAATAATTAATTAAGAAATAAAATATTTACAAGAGAAATCATGGCCTATTCATGGCCTCTTATTTTTCATACTCATGCATTCTCTCTCACTTTGCTCCGCTGAGAGCTTGCTGCCACTTTTATTTATAATAATAATGGATACATAGATCAGCCTTATCTCCTAGAGAAAGCATGGTTTTCCCCTTTTTACACAATGATATAAAGCTGGAAGCTTTATTCCCTATCTTTATCCTAATTTTGACTAGAAAAAACATTGAAATCCTATCCTCATGATTTTTCTAACTATTCACTCATATTCTTTCCTTTAAATAAAAGAATATTTACAACAAAATATCTAAAATTACCACACCCCCTCTTTATTCTATATTTACAAATGAAAACGGGCTTGATGCTCCTGCATCATACACCCAACCTTAAAATTAATCATGATATCCTGATCATGTGTTCGGATCTGTGTATGCCTGGATCCCATATCTTATTCTGCAAGTCACCATGTGCTACTGGTCGCTGTCTTCCTCCAGGTTTCCACACTTTGCTGCATCGCCCCACTAGCTACACTTTCACAATCTTCTGTTGTTTTTCTTTTGCTGCCGCTTCTGCTGCTTCTCTTCCTTGTTGATGTCTTCCTTTGAGACCCTTCCAACATGATTCTTCTGATTAAATCAATTTCTTTGTCTAATAAGTCTTCAGACTGCTGACTTCTTGCCTCTATGCTTGTTTCTGTTTTGACTGCCACCCGATCATCCATCCCCTCTTGTCCTCTGGAACAGAAAACATCTTCTCCCTTCATTTTACTGCTTGACTGAGTCAAATATTCACCAGTACCTGCAACAATACCTGCATTCACAAAACACTTGTTAGAATAAAAGTCATAAGGCATCAGTGCCTTACTTTCCTCTGCCAGCATTTCAGTATACTGATCCCAATCATTCTTGAGATTATCACTCAATCTGTCCTCAGCATCATCTTATCCGAGAATGCATGTGTATTTTGGTTCATAAACCTCTTTATCTTCACTCATCTCTGCCTTTATATTCTGGATTCTTATCCTCTGTACTTCTAGTCTCTTCTCCAGAACAGTTAACTCCTGCCATAAACCTATCATCTCCTTTGAGAAGATTTTTGTGCAATCTTCAATACTTTCCCAAGCCAAACTTTCTGTTGTTACCATCTCATCACCTGCATATAAACTCTCAGTTTGCACAAAATGTTCAACAGTATCAACTGTTACCTCCCTTATCTGCACTTCATCCATAAGCACTTCTTCTTGTGCTGTAACAGTTTCACAAGATGGCACATCCTCCTCAGTAAAACCTGTCATCACATCACAATTGTCAGCTACAAAAATACACGGTTTTACATTATCCAACTGATCTGGATTTACCAAATAACTCAAGAAATCATCAATGATTTTCTCCTCTGTTTCATCAATGGAAACCTCCTCTGCACCTACAAACATACACAATTCATCAGTTTTTAAACTGCAAGTCTTTTTGGTCCTGACTTCTTCCTTCAACACTTTCCTTTGGTCAGATCTGCATGTGGAATCTTCAAATTTAATCTCTGGCACAAGAACTCCAAGCCCCTTTTTCAACAAGGAAATCAGAATTTTCCTCAACCTCCTCTGTAATTGTCGCCAGATCACTCTCTTTCCCTTCAGTGGAAAGATCCATTTTCCTTGCTACTTTTCCTGCTCCTACAGCCGTCCTTCCAGTACCTGTAACTGTGCCTTTATTTCTGCAATCTCTCTTTCTCGAACTCCACCAGTCACCTCATCTCTGTGGCATTTCTATGAACCTCTTCCTCTGTCTCCTTTATGACTTTTAGTAGCCTTCTCCATCGCCATAAGTTCTTCAGCTATGCGTTGCATGAAGCCTCTGCCACAACAACATCTCTTGCTGCCACTTACCTCACCAATCCTTCCCTCTGGATCTGGCCTTTTGGTAACCATTGGTCCTCTGCTCGAACCTTTTGAGCATCCTCCACTGCTCCTGTAGGCTTCTCTTATCTGCAACTTTATTCAGCCTCTGTTGAATCTTCAGGTTCTGCGACATTCACTTCTCCCTCTTCCCGCTGAGATTTCTTCACTATTCCTTCAAAGGAAACTGTTCCCGCTCTGATACCACTTGGTGCAGGGTTCCCCGCATAAACCAGGATCTTCAAATTCTCTGCTCATAAACATGCATCTCATCTCTCACCCAATCTTTGATGCCAAAATTTCATACAACGTTCTAACCATGGGTCTTCAATAAAAACAATAAAACTAACTGAAGATCACACCAACCATATGCACACAAAAATATATGAGAATAATTAATTAAGAAATAAAATATTTACAAGAGAAATCATGGCCTATTCATGGCCTCTTATTTTTCATACTCACTCATTCTCTCTCACTCTGCTCCGCTGAGAGCTTGTTGCCACTTTTATTTATAATAATAATGGATACATAGATCAGCCTTATCTCCTAGAAAAAGCATGATTTTCCCCTTTCTACACAATGATATAAAGCTGGAAGCTTTATTCCCTATCTTTATCCTAATTTTGACTGGAAAAAACAAAGAAATCCTATCCTCATTCTTTTTCTAACTATTCACTCATATTCTTTCTTTTAAGTAAAAGAATATTTACAACAAAATATCTAAAATTACCACACCCCCTCTTTATTCTATATTTACAAATGAAAACGGGCTTGATGCTCCTGCATCAAAATCCCAAGGGATCTATAGACTATGATAGAAGACCTCCATTTGAGGACATTACTAGGGAGATCCTGAAGATTAAGCTCCAAGATTTTGCAGGAGGTCATGCCAACGAGCATAAAGAAGCTTGGTTAGAAGGGATGGGAATGTGTTTTGCACTAAGGGATTACAATTCCAATTCCAAAGCCAAAATAGCAATATTCCAACTCAGAGATAGTGCTCTGAATTGGTGGGGTAACATGGAGTGCCAACTACACCTCATTCCAGACATAATTACTTGGGAATTATTTGAGGAGAGGTTTAGCAAGAAGTACCTACCAGTGTATAATGAAGAACAACAATTAAGAGCCTTCCATGCCCTGATACATGGAGGTCATATTGTAGAAGAATATGAAATTTTATTTATGGAATTGGTCAAGTATGTCTCTTACATGGATATTGATCAGCGACAAGAAAATCGTTTTATGTATGGATTGAGACCTAAGATTATGGCAATGTTGTGGATGTGGAAACCATCCTTTGTTGCAGAAGCTATAGAACATGCTCATTATGTCAATGAACACATAGACTTAAAGGGTGAAGGCAGGGCCATCTCTCCACGCAAAACTAGGTTTATGGGGAAGGCCCCTCATACCTTCCCAAGGGGACGGAGTTTGAGGCCACCACCATATGGAAACAGGGTTATACCTAGAACACCGACAATAGGGATTTCAATGGTTTCTAGTGCAGCTTCACCCATAGCTTCAAGGGTTCATACAAATCAAATTCATACACAAGGAGAAGCAAGTGGGGGCATGGGTTCCAAGGGAAGAAACTCTTTCCAAAGAACTCCACAACATTTGGTTCAAGGTACACCACACATCACTTGTTGGGGATGCAAAGTACCTCATTACCAGCGGGACTGCTCTAAGTTTCAAACTGGTAACAACAAAAGAGAGGGAAAAGAACCAATGGGGAGAGCAGGTAGCCACCACCGAATCTATGCAGCAGTTGAAAATTGGCAAGTTGAATACCAATCTGCCATGGTAGAAACCTCAGGTATGATAAACCAAGTAAAAGTTAAAATTTTGTTTGACTCTGGTGCTACAGATAGTTTCATTTCACGGGTTGCATTAGAAAAATGTGGGTTGGCAGCCTATGAGCATGATGACTTTAAACAAGTTGAGATGGCTTCTAGAATAAAACAAGTAGTAGGGCCTAGTGTTGACCAATGTTATGTAAATCCTAGGGGTGTGTATGACTAATTTGAAGGCATATGTCACAACATTGGGGATGTATGATGTAATTATTGGAATGGAGTAGCTAGAAGCTCATCAAACTTTGGTAGATTGTTTCAAGAAGAAGGTGATCTCTTTAGATGGTGAAGGTAGGCCAATTGAGATTTTTGGAATCAAGAGGGGAGTGTCCCTACAATTCATATCCATGATGAAGGTAAAATGTTATCTTAGACAAGGTTGCAAACTATACTTGGTCAAGGCTATAAGTGACTAGAATGGACCTTCCCTAGATCAACATCCAGTTTTTGCAGAATTCAAGGATGTTTTTCCAGTGGAATTGCCTAGATTACCTCCTGTAAGAAAGATTGATTTGACCATTGATCTAAAAGCAGGTGCAGAACCAATATCTAAGACACCCTATAGGATGACAACTCCAGAGCTTTGTGAGTTGTAGATGCAGTTAAAGGAGCTCTTAGACTTGGGATTGATCAGACCTAGTACTTCAACTTGGGGTGCACCAGTAATTTTTGTCAAGAAGAAGGATGGTTCCTTGCGGCTATGCATAGATTATAGAGACTTAAACAGAGCCACAATAAAGAATAGGTACCCAATACCTTGAATAGATGACTTATTTTATCAAATGAAGGGAGCAATGGTCTTCTCAAAAATCGACCTATGATCTGGGTACCACCAATTGAGGATAAAGGAGGAAGACATCTCAAAAACTACATTTTGAACTCGGTTTGGGCACTATGAGTTCGTAGTTGTTCCATTTGGTTTAACCAATGCACTAGCAGTATTCATGAGCGTCATGAATGGGGTGTTCAGGAAGTATTTGGACCAATTCGTGCAAGTCTTCCTTGATGACATTCTTATATATTCCAAGAATTAAAAGGAGCATGAAAAGAACCTAAGGGTGATATTGACTTGTTTAAGGGAAAATCAATTGTATGGGAAATTGTCAAATGTTCCTTCTTCCAGAAGAAAGTCCATTACCTTGGGCACTATTGGTCCTCAGGTATGGTCTATTTTTGCTTAGGAAAACCTACTTAATCCTTATATTTTCAATCCATTTTCCATCACATCAATCTCATTTTGATGTATTTTATGCATATTCAGGTGTTTAATTTTAATTTTGCAATTTCTAGAAGTTTTTATGAAAATT
>APFE030688253.1:0-62152 GCA_000404065.3 Pinus taeda
ATTTGACCCATTGTGTCTGTTTATCAGATACAAAGCAACGAAGATATCATTCCAAACATTTGTTTACTATCTTAGTTTGCCCATCAGATTGAGGATGATAAGATGAGCTATGAGCTAACTGAGTACAAGACAAGAAAATAATTCTGTCCAAAAATTTCCAGTGAAAATGGGATCTCTGTCACTTACAATAATCTTTGGGTTTCCATGTAGCTTTTGAATTGTTTCCATAAATGCAGTAGAAACTGTACTGGCTTTAAATGGATGTGATAATGCACAAAAGTGTGCATACTTAGTAAGTTTGTCAACTACCACCATGATGACACTTTTCCCTCACACTTGGGTAAACCTGTGATAAAATCCATTGAAACCTCCTCCCAACGTTGGCTTGGAATGGATAAAGGTTGTAATAGACCCGGTGTCTTAATTGTTTCAACTTTATTTTGTTGGCAACCAAACATTCCGCCACAAACTTTTGAATATCTGATTTAAGGCCATCCCAAAAATCCTTCTTAACCCTGTGGTAAGTTTTTAAAAATCTTGAGTGCCCTCCTAAGGGAGAAGTGTGAAATTCCATAAGAATCTTTTGTTTGAGTTGGGAATTCTGACAGAGGTATATGCGATCTTTGTGCCATAATGAATAATTTTTCCAGCTAAATGTATCAGATGTACTGGAATATTGTTGTAACTTTTGAATAAGTGCTCACATTTCTTCATCATTCTTCCATTCCTCCCTTGCTTCGTTTATCCAATCTGGTTGGATAATCGAAATGGCGCATAACAATGCTTCCACATCCTCATCCTTTCTTGAGAGTGCATCTGCCACCACATTTTGCTTCCCTTTTTTGTAGATGATTTCAAAGTCATAATCCAACATCTTTGTGACCCACTTTTGTTGCTCTTCAGAGGATAATCTTTGTTCTAAGATGTATTTAAGGCTATCATGATCTGTTTTTACCTTAAAGTGTCTGCCCATTAGGTAGGGTCACCATTTCTTAAGTGCATGTAGTATTGCCAACATTTCCTTCTCATAAATAGCTTTGTGTAAAAACTTTTCCTTGATTGGACGACTTTCAAAAGAAATGGGTCTTTTATCTTGCATTAAAAAAACACCAATTCCATTTCCTGAAGCATCACATTCCACAATAAAGGTTTTTGTGAAGTCTGATGCAGCTAAGACAGGTGCTTGGCACATTGCCTCTTTAAGATGTTCGAAGGCCTTTGTTGCTTCTGGAGTCCATGAAACTGCATCTTTCTTCAATAGTATTGTTAGAGGTGCTGCTATTCTCCCATAATTCTTAAAAAACTTGCGATAATACCCTATCAACCAGAGAAATCCTCACAGATTCTTTATGGATGTGGGGGTTCTTCATTCCTTAATGGCTTTAATTTTGCTAGGGTCTACCTTATCTCCTTCATGAGATACAATATGACCCAGATATTCCACCTCTTGTACTCCAAAGAAACATTTGGATATTTTTGCATATATCATATAAATGTTTTCCTCCAATAGTTGTAGCACCCTGTCAACATGTTCAACATGATCCTTCCAAGACTTGCTGTAGATTAGTATATCATCAAAAAATACTAACACAAATTTTCTAAGGAATGGTTTGAAAATTGAATTCATCCACCCTTGAAATGTTGAAGGTGCATTGGTAAGGCCAAAAGGCATGACCAAAAATTCATAATGACCCTCATGAGTTCTAAATGTTGTTTTTGGAATGTCTTCAGTATTCATTCTGATTTTATGATATCCTGAATGAAGATCCAACTTGGTGAAGTAAATTGATCCATGCAATCCATCCAGTAATTCATCAATGACAGGAATGAGAAACTTACCTTTAATAGTGAGCTTGTTGAGCTCCCTATAATTCAGACACATGCACCATGATCCATCCTTCTTGTGCACCAATACTACTGGAGCAGAGAAAGAACTTTGACTAGGTTGAATTATACCAGCCTCTAGCATTTCTACAACCATACGTTCAATTTCACCTTTTTGGGCATAGGGATATCTGTACAGCCTGATGTTTGGTGGAACACTTCCTATCAGATGAATAGCATGATAATGATCACAAATAGGTGGGATACCTTTGGGAGTCTCAAATACCTTGGAATTATTGTCCAAGACTTTTTGGAGATTTGGAGAAATAGATGATTTCAACGTGGAAACATCTACCGAAGATAATTATGCAATTACACCTCTTTGTTCCTTTTTTAGAAGATTTGTCAAACCGTTAGAGCTTATTATCTTTCTTGGTTTCCCTACAGTACCCCTTAATTCAACTTCCTTTCCTTCCGTAAAAAATTTCATGAAGATTTCTTGAAAATTAAAAGCTATTGTACCCAAGGATTGTAGCCATTGGACTCGTAGTACAACATCAACACCTCCCATTGGAATGGAAAGCATTGGGCTAGTTAATACATATTCCCCCATGGATAGCTTGATATTGTGGCACTTTCCAAAGCAATTTATCATTCCTCCATTTGCAACCATCACTTGACACTCTAGTGTTGGATATCGGAAGCAATTCAATTCTTTTGCTATCTTACAATGAATAAAATTGTGCGTACTTCCTAAATCAATCAACACTATTACCTTTTTCTTCCTGATTTGTCCTTCTATCTTGATGCTTTGAGGAGTGGTAATTATAGCCAATGAATTACAAGGTATGGTTGGATTCATTTCTTCTTAGTCTAGGCTTTGTTACTAGAGTATATCCTCTTCTTTCAACCTTTCTTGCTCCTTTTCTTCTTCCTCTTCATAATCTATGTAGAATAATTTCTTCTCAGCACACTTATGACCTTTAGTGTATTTGCTATCACAATTGTAACAAAGCCATTTTGCTCTTTTTTCTTCCAATTGTTGTGGTGTCAACCTTATAGATTGTGGAAGATTAGGGGCAATGCTTCCATCTTTATAGTTGTGAGTCGTATGCTTCCTGGTTGCCATAATTTTGCTTCCCATTTTTCTTGCTAACCTGAATGCCTTCTCTAATGAATCAGGTTCCCAAAGGGAAACATCATGTTGGATATTATCCTTTAAAGTCCCTATGAACACATCAATCCTATGCTCCTCTGGAATATTTTTTACCGTTACGTTCAATTTCTGGAACTCCTCAATGTGCTCCATTATTGAACCCTTTTGTTTGAGACTTATCAATTGACTAAAAAAAGTGTTGCTTTTTGTATCCTCATAATGTGCTATCATTTCTTCCGTAAAAATTGCCCAAGTGATAAATTGTTTACAAGAGCAAAGCCATTGATACCTACAAACTGATTTGGTTCCAAATATAAGGTTGCAATATGTACCTTTTATGTGTTTTGCACATTATTGAGATCGAAAAATTGCTCCATCTGTAGTATCCATGTTGCGGGATCCTTGCCATCAAACTTCCTCATATCGATTTTTGGAATATGATGGGTCTTCGATCCCACGTTAGAGTCTATGGAATCATGATTAACATTTCTTTTGTTCTCATCATGAGTTTCCTTTACTACCCTTTCACCCTTAGTGACCATTTCTTGTAGCAACTTATTCATATTTATCTTCAATTCGTCCATGTTTGTCTTCAAATCTGTCTTCAAATCGTCCATGTTTGTCTTCAAATTTGTCTTCAAATTGTCCATGTCTGTCTTCAAATTTGTCTTCCAATCGTCCATCTTAGATTCCGTGCCCTTTATCTTAGATTCCATGCCATTTATCTTAGCTTCTGTTAGCTTTTGTGAGGCTGACATTTTTTGCACTTAGTCTTGTAATTTTGATATATCATGTAGCATTTATTCCTCTTCTTCATGAGTTATGTTAGAGCTTTCAGGTTCCTTACTAGGTGTTTGCATTTTCTTTCCTCGGGGCATCAGTTACCAATAATAATTCTCTACTATTCCCTTTGAATTCCTTCAAATAATTTTTCAAACCCAGCTTAAGCAAAACTTTAAGAAAATCTACACACCTTTTTTCACTTTGTAGGAGCTCGATATTGCCTCTGATGTATCTCTGTGCTTTGCGATCATCTAGTTCTGAATTTTTGACCTTTAGTATCCTTCTATGTCCTCTTTCCAATGCCACAAGTCTGACCCAAATTGGATTCTCCAAGGAAGAGTTATGCGAAATCTCCCACAGTGACTTGATTATAGACTAGTTCAGTAGAGCTAACTTGTACGACGTGCCACGAGTCACTGTTTCAACCTTTGGATCTGAACCCTGCACACAAGAAACTACAGTCCGTCCTCTTTCTGTAAATTCTTATGAAATTCCAATCCGATGCTCAGAGAGAAAGTTATGATGATTTTCCCTAGGTCACCTGTTTTGAATGTAATTCAGGAGTCTGCAAAAAGACCAACTTCCTCAGATCATATCTCCGCAAATATCACGCAAAATTCTCTGAAATTCGGACCCAAGGTTCAGCGCAATTTCTTCTCAAATGGGTTTTTTTTGCGACTTCTGAAGCGTCACAGAAACAAAGTTATAGCGAAAATGCCACGATGACCTGTTTGGAGCAGCGAAACCCTAGAATCCAAAGCTCTGATACCAAATGTTATGAAACCAGCTCACAAAAAGATAGAAAAGAGAGATTCCACCGCCTTAGATTCAGCCTCTTTCGAGGGGGAAACCTCCTTTACATTACATAATGAAACAATTCTTGGGATGATTACAAATGAAAAGACTCCTTCTATTAACTAACTAGGGAGTCTAGGGGTTTCATAACATAATTGAGACCGGACATTAACAATAATTAATGTAAGGGCACACTAATACAATAGTGGGCTTCTATGGGGCACAATAGTAAAATATGGGCACTACATGGGTACATCAATATAATAAGTGGGTTGTACTAATAACAATAAGGGGTTACACTAGTAGTATAGGGGCCTAACACAGGTGCCTACATAGCCTGGGGTGGGAGGGAACATCTCCAAATAACCCAAGCCAAATGCTGCTATGTTGAAACTGATGAATGTGAAGTAGGTGCCTACTAAAGTGGGGTGGGAGGGCACGTCTCCAATGGGAACCCACTTCGAATGCTGCTCCAGAATTAAAATGAACATAGCTCGGCCAATATAACTTAGAATATTTATTATAACCTATTTTCGGAAGTAGAAGGATCATTTTGCATCTTCCCATAAGTTGGAAATCCTTATCTGGACACTCTAAGATCTCAGATTTGCGCTGCAACAGTTCTTCCGTCACAAAAATTCTGATAAAATAGCTGATTTTAAATCAACGATATCTCCCACATCCGAACTCCGATTCGACCCATTTGTTTTTTGAAATTGGGTGATTTTTCGAGAGGAATCCAGATATGGTATTTTTTTTTGTAAATTTTGTACCAAATGTTTTAGATCTGATCTGCAAAGTCACCGCCCAAAAAAATTCCTGCAAAAAAATGAAAAAGAAAAATTCTTCCTGCTTGACCCAAGAAAGTGCTCCGTGGAGGTTGTAGCACATGCCTGAAGTTTGTTGAATATTGCTACAAAATTTGAAACTAAAATATGCTTGAAACCCTCATTCCCATGGAATCGTAACTTGCTATGATACCACTGCTTCGTATCTTGGGAGGAGGCCCCCAAGATCTAAAAGATTGAAATGGATCTTGGGAGGAGAGACCCCTAAGATTTGGAAACTTGCAATGGATCTTGGGGAAAAGGCCCCCAAGATCTAAAAACTTGAAATTGCGAGAAGAAAAATAGGATAATTCCCAATAAACAAAACCACAAAGAAAATTTTTAGTAAAACCCACTGATCTGGATTTAAACATGAATGCAACAAAATACAGAGATAACCATATACACAAAGATGCAGCGGAAATAATACTTCATTTCATTAATGGAAAATATTGAAATATGCTTACAACCAGAAATGGAAATAAACCAACTAGGGCGATGGTATCTTATCTCTGAGAAGAGATGTGGCAGCTACATGCCTCTGAACTATAAAGGCTACATTGTGGTGGACCCTGTCAATTTACAAAATGTGACTTGTTACTTATAGTATTTTTCCGTTACAATACCACGGGTCAATTCCATGGGTGAATGAATACCATGGGTGGATTTTACAATACCACGGGCGGATGCCATTTACAATACCATGGTGGGTCAATGAATAATATGGGCGGATGAGTACCATGGGTTGATGCCATTTTCCATTCAGATCAATCAACCCTGTTCTACTACCTTCTATCGAAAAGAAGATCAAAAGAATATATGAAGCTAAGATTATTGCACCAATTAGATTCTCAAATTGGGTTTCTAATTTGGTACCTACAAGAAAGAAAACTAGTGAAATTACATTGTGTGTTGACCTTAGTAATTTGAATAACGTTTCACTTAAGGATAACTATCCTCTTCCTAAAATGGATCACATATGACAGAGGGTAGTAGGTTCCACAAGAATCTCATTGCTATATGGGTTCTCTGGTTATAACCAAATACTAGTCCACCCATATGATCAAGCAAAGACTTCATTCACTACACTATGAGGCACTTTCATGTATGTGAAAATGCCATTTGGGTTAAAAAATGCAGGGGCCACCTTTCAAAGAGCAATGGACATAGCCTTTGCTAAGGAAATCCATGAATTCTTGGTAATATACCTTGATGATATCACAGTATTCTCTAAATCAAATCAGCAACACCTGGATCATCTTAGGCAGGTCTTTACTAAGTGTAGGAAGTATGGAATTTCTATGAATCCTAAAAAATATATATTTCGGTTGGAAGAGAGGAAATTACCAGGCCACATTATCTCCAAAGATGGTATCAATATTGACCCAATAAGAATTGAAGCCATTTTGCAGATACCACATCCTAGGAACATCAAATAACTTCAAGCATTTTTAGGCAAAATAAACTTTTTGAGGAGATCTATCTCTAATTTAGCTGAGTTAATTAGATTACTAAACAACATGTTAAAGAAAGATTCGACTATTAAATGGACTCTAGAGGCTAAAAATTCATTTGAAGATATCAAGTTAGCCTTAACACAGACACCAGTTCTCATCAGTCCAATATTTGATAGGGATTTCATCATATTTTCTTTTTCTTCGGAACACACAATTGTTGTAGCCCTATTGCAAAAAAAATGATCAGGTTTTTGAACAGCCAATAGCCTTCTTTAGTAAATCCCTAAGAGATGCACCTTTAAAGTATAATATAATGGAAAAGCAAGCTTATGCTCTGATAGAAGCTATTAAAGATTTCAGAGTTTATATATTGTACTCCCATATAGTGGCTTGTGTTCCCAATGTTGTAGTCAAAGACATTCTAACACAGGATGGACCTGATGGAATGAGAGGGAAGTGGATAGCTACAATATTAGAGTATGATTTAGAAATTAAACCTACAAAATTGATCAAAGGCCAAGGTTTAGCCAAGCTCATGGCTGAATGAAACTACTAGGCCCTAGACATAAACTTCATTGTAGAATTAGATAACGAAGAGGAGATGGCGACTCCACATATCACCCAAGCCTTTACAGATTCACCATGGTATGCTGACATTATATACATTCTACAAAATCTTCAAGCTCCTCCAGAGTTATCCAAGACTAAAAGTAGGTTCTTAAAAATGAAATCTTTGAAGTTTTGCATAATTGATAATGCTTAATTTTGGAAAAATCATGAAGGCATCTTTCTAAATTGTTTGTTAAAGGAAGCATCTGACAAAATCTTGCAATAGTTCCATGCAGGTGACTGTGTGGGACATCTTTATTGGAAGACAACAGCTGATAAGATTTTAAGGGCTAGTTTTTACTGGCCCACTCTGTTTGCTGATGTAAAGAAGTTTGTAACCTCATGCCACAAATGTCAGATTTTTGAAGGGAAAAGAAAATTACTACCATTACCTTTGAAACCTATATCTACTGAAACACCATTTCAATAGTGGGGTCTTGACTTCATTGGTTAAATTCATCCCCCTTCCTCTACCCAACATAGATGGATCTTAATTGCCACATACTATTTTACCAAGTGGATAGAAGCCATATCCTCAAGACAAGCCACTGCTACTTCCATAATAGGTTTCCTTGAGGCCAACATTCTGTCCAAATTCGGTTGCCCCACCAAAATCATCACAGAAAATGTAACACCCTTTAAATCAAAGAGGATGATTGATTTCTGCAACAAATATCATATAACCCTTGGTCACTCCATAGCTTACTATCCCCAAGGTAATTGACTTGCAGAGTCTTCCAATAAGAGCTTAATGAATATCATCAAAAAACTATTGGAAGATAACAAGAAAACCTGGAATAAGAAACTAGTGAATGCCTTGTGGGCAGATAGGCTGACCGTAAAGAAATCCATTGGCACCAGTTCTTATCAGTTGATCTATGGAATGGAGGCTATCTTCCCATCTTATTTGGGAACCCCAGTGATGAAATTACTCCAAGAAGCACAGGTTGAGCCAAATGATATTCAAAGGAGGATCACTCAGAAAATTCACTTGTAGCAGAATAGGGAGGAGGTGTATATTAGATCCCAGATTGTGCATGAAAGAATTAAGAAAGCTTTTGACAAAAGAACCAAGGCAGAAGATTTCTATCTAGGAGATAAAGTTTTGAAATGGGACTCAAGAAGGGAGGATAAAGGTAAACATGGGAAGTTTGACTTCCTATGGAAAGGCCTTTACATTATTTATGTTTTCGGAGGTAATAATGCTTATTTCCTCAAAGAATTGGATGATGTATAAGTAGAAGGAGGACCAGTCAATGGTCGGATGCTTAAGCACTATATAGAGCCTAGTCACTGATTTCACTAAATACTTGTACATAATATATCCTTTAAAATTTTTAGTGTGGATTGGATGGTAAATTTTGGAGTTGAAGCCCGAAGAGAAGGCCCTAAGATTCAAAAGATTCACTATCAATAAGTATCAATAAAGCAACAAAGTAAAAGGGAAAGTTGCAAAGTAAAACCACAGTAATTTAGAATGGCCAATGATCTACTAGTTCTTGACATTTCACCAGGAAATGCCATCCCAAAATGGAGTCTGATCCAAATGGAAAAATGGCATCAACCCATGGTACTCATCCACCCATATTATTCATCGACCCATGGAATTTACCCATGGTATTGTAAATGGCAACTGCCCGTGGTATTGTAAAATCCACCCATGGTATTCATTCACCCATGTAATTGACCTATGGTATTGTAATTGAAAAATACTATAAGTAACAAGTCACACTTCATCGAAGTCCATTTTCTAAACCGCACACTGTCAATATCACAGTTGGTCACAAGCATTACAAGGTATCTCTATCCTCAGATCTTCATGGTTATGGGTCATCCACAAACCCACACTTCATCAAAGTCCATTTGCTAGGCCACACACTGTCATCATCACAGTTGGTCACAAGCATTACAGGGTATCTCTATCCTCGGATCTTTGTTTATCATGGTTATGGGTTAACCACATAAAACCCTTATCTTCAGTGGCTCTTCATATTCAACAAAGCCTTCACAGGAGGGAACTTTATGCAATGGGGACCATTTCTTCTTAAGGAGGGAGGAATGATCTGAATGGAAAAATGGCATCAACCCATGGTACTCATCAACCCATATTATTCATCGACCCATGGAATTTACCCATGGTATTGTAAATGGCATCCGCCCGTGGTATTGTAAAATCAACCCATGGTATTCATTCACCCATGGAATTGACCTGTGGTATTGTAATTGAAAAATACTATAAGTAACAAGTCACAATTTGTAAAAGGACAGATTGTCCGCCACAATGTAGCCTTTACAGTTCAAAGGCATGTAACCACCACATCTCTTCTCAGAGATAAGCTACCATCACCCTAGCTGGGTTATTTCCATTTTTGTTTGTAAGGATATTTCAGTATTTTACAGTAATGAAATGAAGTATTATTTCCACTAAATATCTATATTTATGGTTATCTCTTTATTTTATTACGTTCTTGTTTAAATCCGAATCATTGGGTTTTAATAAAAAAGTTCCTTTGTGGTTTTGTTTATTGGGCATTCTCCTATTTTTCTTCTGGCAATTCAAGTTTTCAGATCTTGGGGGTCTCCCCTCAAGATCTGGATCATTGATCCTTCTAAGCTTCTGTTTAAAAGGATTTTGTTTTTCTTTAATGGAATGGTGTGTTGTATTATGCTGGTATCATAGGATTTCAGTTCCTCATAATTCCAAGCAAAAACATCTTGGAATTCCTTTAGCAGTTCCATATATTTCACTTTTTCATTCGGAGGTAATGTTTTTGACAGTTTTAGCAATTTTGTATCTTCTTTAGAACCTATGTTACATACCTCAATGTTTGATTTCAAGGGTTCCATTTTAGTCTTTTTAGGAATATTGTTTGAATCAAATAAGACCTCCTAAGGAGTTAATCCTTTGGGTAAAAAATTGTCTTTAAGATTAATGACTTCATATTCTTCATTGAATGCTTCATCAATTTCCATTTGTTTTAGGTTTCAGATATCTGATTTTGTAAACTTTGTGGGATGAAATCTGTCTATCTGAAGATGTTCTACTTTATTAATTTCTACTTCATCAGTGTAATCAAAATCTACTACTATGTCTGTGTCTATGTTGCTATTTACAAATTCCTCATCTAAAGTAAAAAAATTGTTAATTTGTTGATCATTCTAAAATAATTTCTAGTTCTTTAATTTGTGAGGAATGGTGGGTCTATGCCTAACCTCAACAGTGTACTGATGGTTGGGCTAAAATGGCAACTTGCAAGTACTAGTAAACATGGCTAAACTGTGAGCTTGCATGTTATGTTTTCTTGGGATGCCAACAAGCTTGGTTTCTAAAAAAGTATTTAGTATTTCTACAATTCTTCCTCTATAAAATCCTAACCTAGGATCCCTAGTCATGTAAACAACATTAATTTGTTTTATTACCAACTCAGAATCTCCCATAATAGAGACTCTTATGGCTCCTAACATTTTGACTAGTTTCAGACATAACAGGAGTGCTTCATATTCGACCATATTGTTTGTACATTTAAAGTTCAATCTGTAGGCATGGACCTCTTAATGATCATTTTCTAAGTTGTAAATCAATACACCTACTCGTGCGCCTAGTTTGTTTACTGACCCATCAAATTCAAGATGCCATAGGTTTTCATGCTCATAATTTTCATTGTCTGGGGGAATGAAATATTTTTTTATTAAGGTATCTAGGTAATTTTTTTTTATCTAAAATCTCATGAATTTGGACATTTTGATTTTCTTTTAATACTACAATTTCTTTTGGTTGTATTGTAGTGTTTTTTGAAGTATCATCTTGATTAGATTCAGCATTGTAAAGTATGAAAGAATCTACATCAGAATGTACTGAATATAGAGGAAAGTTTTGAGGCCTCTCCTGTGTACTCACTACATACTTCATTAGTTTCTCTCTATATAGTTTCTTGGGATGTCCAAATACTAATATGGTACCATACGACATGTCAAGTTGCAGAGATCCCTGGAGTTTGGCACCCCAAGATCTGGACAACAACGTACCATACTTAGGTGTTATATTAGCAACAACTATGTCCATTTGTATGGTCTTAGCAGGGTACTGAACTAGGGAAACACACAAACCTTTTATAATCCCTAAGCACTTAACTTGGCTTGAATAAAAGGAAAACAGATCCTTGTAAGGCCTGGTGATATCCAAGTTTAGCTTCTCCATAACAGACTTAGGCATAAGATTATGTGAAGCTCCAGAGTCAAGCATGGCATTATGTAGGATTTTATCATGGATGTTAAGGATAATGTAGAAGGGTGGTATTCCTCCTTCCACTGGCTTTCCATTAACATAAGGTCTGAAAATTAACTCAGGTTGATCATCAAATAGATTCACAGAGTCTTCATTCTCAACGAAGTTTAGAGATTTACTTATTTGAGATTTCTAATTTTCATGTTTAACCAATTCTGTTAGAGGCATTGAGATTTTGAGTTTGGCCACCTCTTCTCCCAAATTAAAAGGCAGAGGGGTTTTATCTATTTGAACATTTGAAATCTTAGCACCAAGGTTCTGAGTAGTTTGTTCTTCTTTTTTATTGTTTGGAGTATTTTTAATTGGGTTTTCTAATATAATTTCTGGAGGTTGTTCCACTATTCTCTTGAGGGGGGATGAAGTGGAAGGTTTCTTATTAGAAGGTTGGTTATCGGTTACATCTTCAATGGTGGGACTGGGAGGGTTTTCATGTGGTCTAGAAAGGATTTATAGGGTTTTTGTAACTTGAGGATTCTGATTTGCCACTTTTACTTTCTCAGGCTGATTAGGAACTACTTTATTGTGCTGATCTAGAACATCAGTGTTCTTTTTTCTTCTCAAATTGTCTATTTATGCACTTCGAAAATAGCAGAATCATACCCTTGCTTATAGTCGAAAGATTCTCTAGTTTGAGTCTGTAACTGTTGAAGCATATATAATTCTTGATCATCATGAGTAAGAAAGACAGTCTCTTCATCATCTAATCCCATTAGGTTGATTTGGGTGTCTATCTCAGGGTCTTGTTAGTGAGAAGTTTCAGCATAATTTTCTTGTAAAGGTGTCTAATGTTATGATCAGACCCATTTTTATGAGTGTTTTGGTTCTGGTTTTTTCTAAAATTTGGATTCCTGACTGGAGGTGCCTATTGGTTATCCCAGTGAGGTTTCCTTTCAATGACTTCTATCCTATCCATCAACCTTTCCATTCCTTTGGCTAAAGCATCCATTTTTTGATCAAAGGGTGAAGATTCATCTTTCAGAGGTGTTTTTCTCTCATTTCTAACACTAGCCCTTTTGGATAGCAGATTAGCTTCTACACTAACTGCTACACTTTGCGTTTCTTCTAGTGTATGGGGGGTTCCTTTCTCTAAGTTGAAAAACTATATATGTGTCAAATCCATCTGGAAACTTAATTAGGGCTAAGCTAGGTGGAGGGCTAAGGTCAAGTGGGATTGCATTATATACATTGTTAAACCTAGTACAATAGTCCTAAACAATTTCGTTTGGTCCCCTTTTAAGGTTTTCATATTCAGAAAGAATTTGAAGGGGGTTCTTTTTCTTCTCCCACCTATTCAAAAATTATTGTTAGAGAACTTTTAAACTATCTATACTATGAGGAGGCAAAGATCTAAACCACGTTCTCACTTCTCCAACTAGATTCTTGACAAAGATCCTCATTTGGACATCTCCTATGTCAATTTCATGCAGTTCAAAATAATCTATCATTTTCTTTGTGTGTTGTTGTGTTGTGTAAGTTCCAGTGCCATCAAATAAGGTAATTTTACTTTGATAATCTACTGCTAAGGCAGCTTGAGGAGCAGGCATCATAAGGGGGGCATATCTCAGTGCCATAGCTCTAAGTTGGACATGATTAAGAACAGGAGTTGGCGTAACAGGGGTAATGGGTATTTGAGGGGTAATGATGGGCTAATGGGGGAGTGAAGGTATGAATGGGGATGAAGGATGATCTTCAGGGGTGTGAGGAAATGATGGTGAGCTAAAAGATGTTGAACCCATTTCAGAAAGTTCAAGGATTCTATCTGTGGTAAGGGATGACTGAGGGGAGTTCAAAAGGTACTAATCAATTGACAAGTTTCCTCATTGGAATTCAAGTTCTCTTGTGAATTATGGATCTAGGATTGTGTCCTCAAGTTCACTCTCAAACTTGGTTCTAAACAGAGAAAGGTCAAAGTACTCGTCAAAAGAGATGTCTTCAATGAATAACCACTCAGCAGGGCAGGAGTTGGATCTAAAAACGAGTCTATGGCTTACTGAACTTTCTTCTCTTCTGATTATTCTCAGAATAAGGTTGGGATTGTCAAATACAGGGGGAGGATTTGGATCACGGTTGGCCCTGGTACAGTGAGTTCTTCCTGAAGCCAAATTTCGAGCTTTTTCTAATTATTTTTCTTTTTCATGAATTTTTGAAATAACTTCTAATAACCCTTTAAGATGCTTAAAAATAAAAAATTGAATTTCTCAAAGGTTTATTAAGACCAGGTTTTTGAGTTCCCCAGTATGGTCACCACTATTTTATCACTCAGTTTTTTTCCTTAGAAGTTATCAAAGAAGGAATAGTCTGTGGTAACCACAAACCTAACCTTTTAGACTTGGGTTCTAGCCAACCTAAGTCCAGAGAGGGCTCTCTATTTATAATTTAACTTTGTTTTGAAAAAAATTTCAGGCTAGTTCTTAGTGTTTATGATTGTTTTGTTTTGGTTGGATGGTGGAATTAAGAAAACAGATGGGCAGAGTAAATATTCAAGCCATTGGGCTACAAATTCAATCAAGAAAGGCTAAACTGGATCTGATCTATCACTAAGGTAAGAGTCCACAGGGCAAGCTAGCACAACAAAAGCAAATCTGTAGGTTTAAATGGATGAGGTAGTCCTAACCAGGGCAAAGGGCAATGAAGGATCCTTAACCAGGATTAAGATGAAGAAAGGAAGGATGGTCAATAGCAAAGGGCAATGAAGAATCCTTTACTATGGACCAAAGGGGGGGAGGGGTAAACTACGGAAGTAAGGGAGCAATTAAGAATTCCCAGACCAAGACAATTTAGTAGAAAACATAAAGAAAACAAACAATTAAAATAGAGAACACTTAAGCTAATTCTAATGATATCATTCCTTGTTTGATTTTAATATTTCGTAAGAGACACATATGAATATTTATAACATGAAAAGAAAAAAATATTTAAACATGAAGAGATAATACTTATTTTTTCCAACTGTGCATAAGAATCCAGTGAAATGTCCTCAACTTTATTTCATATCCAGCAAAACCAGTCCAGTCTTGAGTACAATAGTTCCTTACTCAAAATAAAATGTCTACAGAAATGTAATTTAATCCACCCTAATTACTTCAATTTGTGAAGTATTTATACAAAAATTGATAGAAAATATCTCATAACCATATGAGAATTATTCTAGGAAACAAAAAATATCTTCAACACGAAGATAGAGACAGATGGAGAACTGTTTTCTTGTTGTCCCATTTATTGTGACTGTGTTGGCTGTTGTAATTCAGATTTGGCTCTTTCAGTTGCTTTGTAGTTATGTGCTAGAGTCACTTTCTATCTGCGACCCACTGATACTATTTACCTATTCTACTTAGACCCTGTATTACCTGTTTTACCTGGCAGCCATGTTTTACCATGTAGATTTACTGCAGTAACTTTATAGTAAATCTGTAAATTTTTTCCACCATTCACTGTCAGGTAATTTCATCCTTATCATTTTCCTATAAATCTCGTCAGCTTCGATATACTTAGCAAAATTTAGCTTGCTTGTAAATAAGTGCTTGACCTCATGCTCTATGTAAAACAGATTTTCAAGGCCATCATATAGTACTTTTCCAGTGGACAAAGATTTCACCCCTGAAGTACTAGCTTGGTTTCTGGCCAACTTGTTTAATCTTTCAATGTAATCTTCCTGGGTCATCAACTTGTCATGTATTACCATAGGACTGGGAAGTCCTTTTTCTCTTAAGACGCCATATTTTGTCATAAAACTATCAATATTTTCTTGGATGCTCTGACATCTTTTCTCCAAATTGAGCATCAGGTTCCTCATGGTAAGAACCTTCTTTATTTCAATGATTGTCATTGTTCTATCATCAGTTTCTAGTTCATCCAGCTGGTACCTATTTTTTCTGTTCAAAAATGTGATCAATTGATTCGCTTCTTCAGGTTTATCTCCTAATTCTTCCACTGTTTTGCGGATTGCTTCTGTGGCTACTTTGACTAATTCAGTTTGTTCAAAAATAACTTAAATAGAAGGCCAAACATCATTGATGGAATTAATGATGTTGGCCAAAGAATTTCTTTCATGTCTCCCAATGTCTCTTGTAATGTTAAGCCATTTTCAGGGAATTTTATCCTTTCTACCATCCTCTGTTTCTTCTGAGCTTCTTCTTTCTGTTGTATTTGTGCAAGTTTACAATTTGTATCTAAACTTGACACTTGTTATCTAAGTTCTTAAGATCACTGGCCTAGATACTCATTTCCTACATGGCCTTAATCAATTCAACAGTCTTTTCTATTGGTGTGTTGATGTACCTGTGCCTACTGATGTACCTGTTACTAGAAAAGCTGTCACTGGTGGAAGTGTGGCTGCTAATGCAACAACCAAGGTGGAGGGCACTGCCGTGGAAACTGTAGGAATTACAGTCTAAGGAGTGGTAGAAAACTCACTCTGTTTGGACAATATTAAATCATCTAATTCTTTTTTTGTCTCCTTCAATTGTTCATTCAACTTAAGGACTAGGTCCATAAGCTCTTCCTCCTTTTGTGTTTCCAATACTTCAGCTGTCTAAGAATGATGTAGAGGAGGAATTTTGAGTTGCTTCTTCGGTGTAGCTAAGTCGTTGTTTTTCTTCTTGATAAGCTTTTCTATAGCTTTGACGTCCTTGGGATCATGTCCTAGTTCTAGGACCAAGTCCTCTAAAGACTTTATTCTGGTGTCTTTGGCTTGTGAAGAGGCCTTCTCCAACTAGAATTATGATGATATATTATTCAACGAATTCTGGAGTTGGTGAGCTGCAATTTCTTTATTGGTCAAAGTGGAGTAGACCATTTCACCAGTTTGCTTATGTAACTCAATTTGGTCAATAGGATGGATATCATTTTCCAGTACCTCAAAATCTGTTTTAAGATAATCTACCGTTGATTTGGGTTGTTGTGTAGTTGGTTTCAAAAAACTAATCTGCATTTTCCCTTCTTTTATGTCAAAGGCTGACATTAGCCTTGTTTGGTTTGTTGGATCCATTTTCAAGTAATGTGCATAACTTTGAACTTTTATTCTTTCATTCCTGGCCTTGATTTCTTTATATTTCTCTTTGATATCTTGGCTCTAGCTAGTAGGAGCCCTGAAGGAGGATACTTCCACACTTTTTTGTCTTTCCAACATTTGAGCTTGTGAGGTGGAAGGTTCTTGTGTGCCTCCTGAAGGAGTGGTATGCATGCTTTATGTTCTCTATCAACCTGCAGTTCCTATTGTCTCCTCAGTATACTCCTGCTCTGAAAATGGATTCAGCCTTTGCCTCTTAGCATAAGTTTGGGCAACAAGTCTGCTGGAAGGAGTGGCCTCCTCTCTATGTCTTTTGAGGTTCCTCTCCTCGTTTAGAAGAGTCTGCAAAATAGGAGAATTGCTCATGATTTGTTTAGGCTAAGAAAGTTCCTCTGAAATCTCAGGCTGTTCGGATTCCTCTTGTTGCTCTGAAGGTTCTGCTTGCTCTGATGGCCCTAGTTGCTCTAATGGCCCTTCTTGCTCTGATGGCCCTCCTTGCTATGATGTTTGCTCACTGTGTCCTTGTGACTTCCTCTAAGTTTGAGACTCTCCTAGCACCTGTACAAATTAATCCTCATCAAGTATTCTATCTAAATCTATCAATACATTATCAACAATAACCTCTGTGCTATCTCGATCTATCAAAGTGTTTTACACCCATTCAAATTGATTAGCATGTTGTTCAATTTCATGGATTCTATGGTGGATGTAAGAAGATAATTTATTCTTCTATCTCCTATTACAAATTAATTTTAAGAGGTCATAATTCAATATAAAACTTTGTTTCAGTCTCAACCTTTAGAGGATTTTGTCTGCTTCCTTTCTTGCTTCTCTACTATTACATATAAATGGCCCAAGTTGATCTTTTATCCTAAGTTGAACTTTCTTCTTGGCTTTCAAAAAATTCACCTCATCTGAATTGATCATTTCCCTGTAGTACTCCAGAGAAAACAATCTTACTTTATATTGCTTAGACAACTGTAGGACCGTCCTGATGTCTGCATTGATTCTAGGGGAGGGCTTCCTAGTAGCATAGTTGTCAGAGGGTACACAAAGAGATCTATGAAATTGATATAAGAATATTGAGAATCAAATTGATGGATTAATGAAGTCCAGAGGATCACTGATTTGGGGTTGCCTTTGGTATCAAGCTTTTGGAGGGCAATTGGAAATCTATCAGCTTGACAACACAAGAACAAATGACATAGAACTGAGGAATATTTAAACACTCTTTCATTTTCCAATATCATGAATTGATCATGC
Organism: Pinus taeda; assembly: GCA_000404065.3. NCBI lineage: Eukaryota > Viridiplantae > Streptophyta > Pinopsida > Pinales > Pinaceae > Pinus > Pinus taeda. The sequence continues at coordinate 18,008 of APFE030688253.1, forward strand.
ATTTTATCAACAATGAACTTAGCATAATCAAGCATGATGGTTGATGGATTCCCAGGAGAGTAGATGGACATAAAATATATTATGATTTCATCAACAAATTCACTTGTAGTATAACCTAGCACACTGCATATCATGTCTATGATGTCTTGGCCAAGATTGGCGAATATAGTCCGCAGGTAAGGGGGAGAGTCCTTTGGGGTGTATTGTTCTTCTCTAATGAAGGTCTGGTACAACTAAGCAAGTTTGATTGAGGTGAGTGTAGGGTATATTTTCAACATATCTCAAATAGAAAGAGGAGTCATGCTTTGGTTTGGCTGTAATTGTAGCATTTCGTTAATGGATTTAGTAGTGATGGTAAATAGAACAGAATGGTCAAGGGTTCTCACTACCCTTTAGATGGGATCATAGTTCATGTGGTAGTAATGTACAATCTCTGGGAAGATATGAACTCTGGGACACTGGTACTTGGGTAAACCTGATTCCCAAAGTCAATTGGAATCTGCATGGTTCAGGTACTAATCTCTGTACTTGCAGAATAGTTTCAAAGGGGATTTTTGGACGGAAGTATCTTTAATCTAGAAATATTTCTTTGCAAGTGGGAGATGGTCTAAATCCCTGTGAGGAGTCATAATGGGCATGAAATTCAATGCAATTCAGGCATCCATCCTTGGTTCTTGTGGATTCAAGGACGAGGGAAAAGGGTTTTAGACAAATTGGGAAAAACTGGTGTATTTCAAGGTATTTTAGAGTCACGAGGCAACTTATCTTACTAAATTACTTAGTATTTGAAGCAATTTAGTTCAGGTTTGGTAAGAAAATAGGGTTCCTCAATGAAATTGGGGTAAATACCTAGTTTCAACTTTTGAACGAAGTAATGGTGACTGTGCCTTGTTTGCAGGAAGTGCACGCAGTTGAAAGGTGGTCGAGAATTTTAGTAGGTTTAGTAAGTTGACGGTTGGTAGTAGGTTGACGGTTGCATGTACTTCTGTGCTTGCATGGAGGTCATAATGTTCTTTTTCCATCATAAAATAAAAAAACTATAAGTTTTTTGGTTTTATTCGTAAAGTCAATGACTTTAGCAGGTATGTTGGGAAAAGGACAGTTGGTGCCAATGGGGGATGTGACATTTTGGCATGTAGCTAAGGTGGTAAGAGGAATTCATTGCACCGCTTTTTGGGATAAAGTGGTTTTGGGGGGAGACCGCCCGATTCCATTCATCAGGCGCCACATAGTGGTAGGGTGAATAGTGAAACCACTTACATCGGGCGGGTAAAGACTGGCCTTCGGAGGCTGCCCGATATGAGTGTCGACTGTTGATCTGAAGAGGTCAGATCGCATAGTGATTGGGGCGATGATTTGATCGGAGATTTAATGGAGGGCCCCGACGGGGTTTTAATGAGTGGAAGGATTAATTAACTTTGGATTAGGGAGGCTTAATGACGTCGGGGGTGATTTGATTGGCGGGGACAGATTATTAATTAATCATTAATTGATTAATTAATCTTTTTAACTCGGTGGGGGGTCAAGGTTATTAATTAGTCATTGATCGACTTAATTAATCCCTTTAATTAGTTTATTAATAACGCTTATGTTTAAAACCTTGGGGGTGAGATATTAATATATGGGTTCTAATAGAATATACGAGAAAGGGTTTATCTTTGGGAGTTAATAAATATAATTAAAATTAGGAGTTAATATGAAATGAAAGCGGAAAAATGGATTTTGCACTAAGTATAATGTATCTGAAATTTATTTACATTTTCACATTTAAACATTATGACTTAGGCTTAATGAATATTTGTGGGTTTTTCTGAAAAAAGGAGTTTTGTATGGGGGTAATTACTTTTCCTAGGCAAATGGTGATTTTACATTAAGAAAAGGGGTTTTTTAGATGAAATGAATGAATGATGGAGGGGGTCAATGTTGGTGATGGGCTTTAGTACTTAGACCCTATAAGTTATTGCGCCAAGGGTCTAGTCCCTCCAGAAGTCAAAGAAATGCTCTGAGCCCCTTTAACTCAAGGTTTTAGGTACTTTGACTTTGCTTATGGGAAATTAGTAAAATTAAAGGTAATATGAATGGGGAAATTAATCACTGGACTTTGTGTAACTACTCAATTATCATCCATAATTTAGCAACTTGATGATGAAAGTAAATGATATGATCTTAGCTAATCATTCATCACAATTCTGCAACCATTCAACTACTTACCTATCTACTCATCCTGCCATTTTTTCTACTCTTTATTAGGGTGCACTTAAGCTAGAAAACCCTTATCAAAACCTTTTTCTTTTCTTTTACAAAAGTAATCTATCTAAGTCTATCCTTATTACATCCAAGGGCTTAGATTAAATCGTTGAGCTCCTTTTATTCAATCTACCTAATCTAATTATCTACCAAGTTTAAACAGTTTGGTCAGGTCGTATTCTCTATCTCTAAACATGAAATTCAAAACATGGAATAACCAAGATTAAACTGTTTGGTTACCATGGATTGTGACATGAAAAACAAGTTGCACACAATCATTATTATGCAAAAAAGTAAATAGTAGTGGCATTTGGACTTGCACACTTTCATGGTCTTTTTCTTTCTTGGGGTTCATTTTTTTTCATATTTTTGACCCTTTTTAATCTTTTTGTCCGTTGATTCTTCTTTTGGGACATACCCTCTTTACATTTTATTTTTTTTATTTTTTTTTTGAATATGGAAAACATTTGCAGAAAGCAAAGGTATGTACAGATTACAGATTTGACCTTAGCCATTCAAAAATTATGACACCTATTGGTATAGAAACATAACACATGGTATCAGAGTAGGATTTAAAGTAGATAAGAGAATTCAATGTTTTCTTTGTAGGAGGATCGAATTTGCAGGATAAATTATTCAAAGCTAGTAGGATGGATTTCTATGGACTAAGACTTGAGTATGACCTTGAGGGAAGCTCGAATTATGTTGCTTAGAAGGATCACATGGAGGCAGTGCTGGAAGATAATCGATTGAAGGCATTAATAGATAATGATATCTAGAAATCACGAACAACTCATGCTCAAGATCTAGTAGAATGGAAGAATTGTGTAGCCAAGGTGAGGAGGATCATATTGGAGAGAGTACAAGACCATATTGTCTCTAATATCCATGGGAAAGATACTTTGTATGCAATGTGGAAAGCATTGACATATTTTTTCTAGAATAGTAGTGATCAACGAAAGATGGTACTCAAGGACAAGCTTCAGAATATCAAGATGCAGAAGGGCGACACAATACCACAGTACCTGAGTAGGTTCACACAATGTCGTGATGAACTTGGGAGTGTTGGTGTTATGGTTGTAGGGGCTGATCTGGTAAGCGTAGCACTTCTAGGCTTTCCTAAGAGCTAGCACAACTAAGGATTCAGTAAATGGGAGGGAGAAGCTACCAAATTGGGAACACCTTTGGTTCGATTTGGTGCAAGAAAAAATAAGGTGGAACACCAGAGACAAAACCTCATCCAAGTGTGATGATGAGGAAAATTGTGCCTTGGATGGGAAGGAAAAGCAAGGGAGAGGGAAGAAATCCCAATCCAAAGCATAATTTGGTCGAGGGGATAAGAAGGAAGACTTGTCCAAAATCAAGTGCTTTCACTGTCATGAACTGGGACACTATGCCACGATGTATCAACATAAGAAGGAAAACAAGAAGCCCTCAAGAGGAGCGGCAGGTGAAGCTTTGGCTTCACAATTCGAGTTGGAATTCACCCTCATTACATGCATGACAAGAATAGTGATGTATAGTGTGTGGTATATGGATAGTGGTGCCTCATTCCATATGATGGGGAAAAAAGAATTTTTTAGTGACTTGGAGGAGAAAAATATACAAATGCACATCATGATGGGAGATAATGGAAAGTATAGTGTGACTGATATTGGTATAGTTACTTTTCAGAGTCAGTCATGTACCCTCTTAGTTTCAAGGATGTGATGTTTGCACCGAGTCTGAAGAACAATCTAGTTTCCTTCACGATGTTGGAAGCCCATGGCCATGATGTGATATTCAGCAAAGGGAAGTATTTCCTAAGACATGTCACCATGGGAAAAGTGAAGAAAATCGGGGTTCAAGTGAAGAACCTCTACAAATTATATGTGGAAGACTGTGAAGCATTGAGAACAAAATCAGAGAATGTGCAAAGTTGAGATATCAGCGAATTATGGTATAGAAAACTTGGCCATTTTCATCATGGAACTTTGAATATCAGCTAATAGATTTCTACAAGGCCTCCACAAAGGAGCACTAGAGCAATGGGATACATGCAAAGGGTGTACTTTGGGGAAGTACACAAAAACCATCTTCAATGACTGGGACAAAAATGCGCATACAATCCTTGAAATGATCCATAATGATGTATGTGGACCCTTCTCAACAGCCTCCACTACCAAGCATAAGTATTATGTTATATTTGTAGATGATTTCTCATGGAAGTGTTGGATCTTCTTCATGCAGAAGAAAGACCAAACATTATCCAAGTTTGTTGAATTTAAAGCACTTGTTGAGAAAGAAACTAGCAATAAAATGAAGGCTCTTGGGAGCAATAATGTAGGTGAGTAGGTGTTGAATGAGTTTAAATTTTTTTTTGTTGATCAAGCGCTTAGTATTTAGCTCAAAAATCAAAGTTCTCAAAATGGCTCAAAACTTGAACGACCACGTCCATCTCGGAAAAATGATCCTAACACAACTCATTTCACTGAAAACCGAGTTTGTATGAGGAAGTTATTCAGTTATGTCTGCTTTACCAAATAGGAGAAATTTAAAAACAAATGCATAATCACTTCACAGTCAGCAGTACATACTACTGACATGGCAAGTGATTGTGCAATGTCAACAATGTTCAACATCCAGTCAGAGCTCACTAAGTGTCAGGTTTTGGTTAATTTTTAGGTGCAGTGATCACGTGGCATATTTTGGCTGGTTAATGGAGGACCAATGAGGAGGGGACAAGTGGCAATCCCGAAGGCCACCACATGTCCCTCCCTAAAGGTCGGGTTATGGCATACATGAAATTTTTTATGGAGGCGTCGGGGTTCAACCCCACAACCTCCTTTGCACATGCTAAGGCCTTAACCATATCCACTACCCATTGTGTCTAAATAATAACGTTCATCACGTAAACTTAAAGTTCAATGGTTTTTGGTTTGGGGTTAGGAGGGAGCCAGCCCGCGGGCCAACCCCTACCATGTGAACACATCAACTTAACCACAAGCCGACAATTTGGAGACCATGCAGAGATTGTAACATCCATCAACTTAACATAACAGTTAATGTCACTATGTGACTACACCATCTCAAACCACCATATTAATGGTTAGACTAATCGCACAATTAGCGCTAATCCAGAGTTAACCGATAGTTAATTATCCTTAACTTTAATTAAACTCCATTTTAATTCGGCGGAATTCTTGGCGGTACCACCAATTTCAGCCTTAAATCCAAAAATAATGGGCTTAACTAGAGTTCCTCTAGTTTTGGAGGAGGTTTTCTAGGGAAAAACAATTTGGGTCATAACTGGAGAAAATTTCGACAAAATTGAGCTCAGGAAAAGGGGTTCCTAGCTAATTTCGATATTCTGAATAGATTGAAATAGATTTCAAGACAAGTAGAGCTGTGTAAACAACATTTTTTTCCATATTGAGTTAATACAGAGACCTAAGCCATGGAAGCTGGACCAAGGAGACGTAGCCCAAGAGTGGTGAAGTCCTTCATCAAAACACTGTGTTAAGTGTTCAAATTGATGGTTTGTTGTACTTTTCATTGCTTTTGTTCAAAACTTTTTTTTTAGCTATTTTACTTATGTATCTCACATAAAACTTGATAAAATTTACCTGTTTACATCCACAAACAACCTAAGGCAACCTATGCACATGAAGAAATGGAAAAGCATTTGTTTATAAATCTGTAATTGACATTAGCACAACAAAACTAACATTCAATAACAGATCAAGTGTAAAGGAAGGCATTTTATGGGAGTTGATAGTACCCCACAACCCACAATAGAATGGAATGGTTGAGAGGAAGAACAAAATTATTATGGGAACAACAAGGGAAATGTTGCATGACCAAGCCCTAACACTGCGCTTATGGGTTGAAGCATGCAACAAAATGATCTATTTGCAAAACAGTTGTCCTCATTGGATTCTTAGCATGAGTACAAAAGAAGAAGATTTTTCAAGGAAGAAGTCGGATGTGTCACATTTCATTATATTTGGATCATCAACTTACTATCATGTTTCCAAGGAATAAAATAAAAATCTAGAGCCAATAGTAGAGTTGGGCATATTTGTGGGGTACACAGAAAAAAATTCAAAACTATCGTGTGTAATTGCCATCTATCAGGATGAAAGTTGTTCATAGGGATGTGAAGTTTTATGAGGAGAAGGAAATTAGGTGTTCTCTTGAGAGGGGACTTCAGTTTAATTTAGATCAGGATATTTTAGCTCCAGAGGAAGAACCTCACGAAGATGTGGAGCAACCACAAGCAGATGAGCATAGAGTGGAGACATCCACTCAAGCAAAGACATCTAAAGAAGTAAGGAAGTGAACTAGGGAAGCTAACTGATTATTGCATGATGCTAGAGAGAACGTGGGAGCACACACATCACATTGTAGGTAATGGAGGTCACTGAATCAGTACACTGGCTACATGGCTATGATGAGAGAGCTTGTATAGACCAAGCCATACTCACTCGAGGAATCTGTAGAGAAACCAATATAGGTTGATGTTATGGTAGAGGAGTATGATTCCATTATTAGAAGTAGTGTTTGGGAAGTGGTCCCAAGACTAGAGGACAAATAAGTGGTGGGTTCGAGAAGGATCTACAAGGTAAAGTAAGAACCAAAAGCATAGAGAAACACAACGTCATATTTGTGGCCAAGGGGTTCTCTCAGGTGGAGGGAATAAACTATGAGGATACCTTTGCTCTAGTAGAAAGGAACTCTTCCATCATATCAATTCTAGCACTTGCAGTGTAGATGGGATGGAAGACCCACTAGATATATGTGAAGACAATATTCCTCAATTGATTTATTGAGGAGGAGGTGTACATTGAACAACCATAAGGTTTTGAGACCTTTGATAGAGAGTTGCGTATGTGCAGACTCAAGCGAGCATTCTATGAATTTAAGCAAGCACCCCATGCTTGGTACACTAGGATCGATAGCTATCTCACCAGGTAGGGCTTCACCAAAAGTGAATCAGATGCAAACCTTTATCATATTTTTCTTGAAGGTAAATTATTTATTATTTTTTTATATGTCGATGATTTAATTTTAATTAGTCATGAGAAGTTGATCAGTTCTTGCAAAGGGGATCTTGCAAGAGAATTTGAGATGAAGGACATGGGACTCATGCTTTATTTTCTCAGTTTGGAAGTACACCAAGGAGATGTGGAACTGTTTGTCTCTCATGGAAAGTATGAAAACGATATACTGAAGAAGTTTTGCTTGGAAAGTAGCAATACCATCGACACTCCTCTAGCAAGAAATTGGAGGAAGGAGGATGCCACTTCAGGTGAGGAAGTGGAGGATACCACTTGTTATAGATCTGATATGAAAATATATGAAAATACAAATATACCCAAGAAATAACAAGATAGAAATAGATAGAAATGCTTCTTTATTGATCAAACCCTTAAGGTAGGGCAACACCATGCATTCACTCCTTAAGGAAGGAGAACACTCCGCAAGACATATGCCTATTCATGCAATAATCCTTGACATCTCTCAATGGGGAGTCTCTAGCCTCTATATAGGCCTCATACATACAATACCATGGGTCATTACCATGGTTCCCTCAATACCATCTATTTAATACCATGGGCTTATTACATTATTGCTAACTACTTGTGGTCCCTTACATGATACGGGTTAACCACCTTATTTATTACTATGGCCAACCCCATTATTACATTATTCCCTTGGGCACCTCCCTTTGTACCCCATATTATCCCCCATAGGTATACGACACAGGTACCCCGAACATCGGATGGTAAGTTAAGAAAGTAAGCTCAACGTCAATTGCTTGAGGTAAAAGGTAATGGTCCAAGTTTTTTTAAAATTTGCATCATTATCAGTTACGGTCATCCTTGTTTGAAAAGGCAGCTATGAACCATTCCATTTCACGATGCAAGGTCCCATTTCCAATAATCACCTCAAAGTGTACAATGATTACCTCTTCAATGAAGATCTCACATAACAGATCATGAATTTTAATCATGATCATGTTCTGCGCTATATGAACTCACTCTTTTTCTTTCCTAATTGAGTCATTCTCATTCCCATCAATCCTAAGACAACCTGCATAGCCTATAGAAGACATTGGAAAGGCCGAATTGAAATCTTGCACTCCCCTACTCATAGTATCTATTAAGAATGAGGTTGGTTGTCTGGTTTGAACCCTAGGGCCTGGAGCTATTGGAAGCATATTATCAGAGTAAGAAGCTGTTGGAAAAGGCGGGGTGGCTTTCCTTGTTATTGAAATTTGATGGGCACAATTTCGAAGTAACCAAATCTTTTGCTTTGAATATGAATGGAGATAGGGCTAAGGTTGGCAACGTGAAGTTTAAGCTGATTGAAGAATTGGTAGCTCAAGCCTATGATATTCCATGGGAAGGAGAACGTTAATTTAAAAATCAACGAACTAATAAAGAAATTTGTGCACCTTTCCTGAAGAAGGAGCATGCAAATCTAGATTGGGAAAAGGGATTTAACAAGACTATCTCTGAAGTAAGTATCAACACCTTCTCTTTCTCCTAAAAAAATATATTACATGTGAGGGTCGATTTGGGTTGGCCTTTCTGTTCCACATTCAACTTCGTAGTCACTTTAGAAATAAACCCCTGAATCTACCTTATTTATGAAAAATGGATACTTCCGCTTAGAAAAGGGCAGCCCACATGGAAGAAAATATCTACCACCACGGTCTCATTAAGATTATTATGCTGGGTATTGAGGAAACAAAAAAAGACTTGGGAGGAATTTCTAGTGGAGAAATATTTTGTAGATGATGAGGAAGCGCCTAAGCCAGAGACTAGAGATACAGAGCCAAGTTAGAGACCAAAGAAGAAGTCCCGAACTCATAGCCAGCCATAGTAAGTGCCCAAGTTGCCAAAGACTAGGGAGGCAAAGCCAAGCCATAAATCAACAAAGAAACCCTGAATTTGTACCCAACTGAAGGAATAAATTAAGGAAGAAGAGGACGTTATGGTGATAAAGGGATTGTTGGAAAAAGGCAAAAACCATAGATGGGTGCCACTCCTCCCGTTAGGCACCAAGCTGCTAATATGACTACGAAAGAAAGCAAAGAGGAGGGACTACAACAAACATAAGCAAGAAGGGAAACTAAGAAATCGCTGAAGGCATCCAAGGGGAAGCAGATATAGGTTGAGCGACCGAATTCATTACTAAGGAAGACTGGGAGGCAACATCCTATGAGACCCAACAACTAAAGGAAAGTATGGATAAAACATTGGAGGACTGTCAAGGACAGGAGGGGCAGATCTTTCCTAAGTCCTCTCAAGAAAAGAAAGGAAATGAAGAAACCTCCAAGAAAAGACAACCACGCACAGAGCTGGAGGAAGCTACAACAGAGCTTATGCTATTAGAAAGAGTCCTTAAGATGGAAAATGAGACTCTTAAAGAAAACAAATTTCACTTTCAAAAGGAGTTGGACGAATGGAAGACAAAATACTAGAAGGTGAGTAGAATAGTGAAGAAGAACCAAGTTCAAATATGACATCTGCATAAGTGTAATGTGGAGTACAAAGACATATTTAAGAAAGCTAAATCCAGTAGGGAAAAGTTGGATCATTTGGTTGTAGTGGTTGCAACACAAGGGTGAAATTAAATTTTCTATAAATAAAAAAGAAAAGAATATAACAATTTTTCTTGCATACGCCCATGCAAGATGCTAGGTGTGGGGGAGATGTTAGGACTAGATTTTGGCTATCTTTTACAGTACTCCGAAGGATTTTCTTCTCCTTTAAGACTCCATTTTGCCCTCTAGTTGCCATATTTTTGTTCCTCTTTTGACCAAAAGGGTGATTTAGATTCCAAGGTATGGAAATAACTCAAAATGTATCATTTCTTTTTATCTTAGGTAATTTGATGTTGAATGCTACTTGATTAACTAATAGACGAATTTGAGAGGTACTAATTGAATTTCATGCAGATCAACAGACTTTGGGTGGTTCCGTGATTTCCTGGAGAAGATCAGGGATTTCCTGCAGCAACGTCATTTCCTGCAACACCACCGATTTCCTGTAGAAGGTGGTTTTCCTGCAGAAGCCACGTAGGTTAGACATGTTTCAGTCATCCACGAAAGAAACATGGACATGGGTTTTGTTTGAAAATCCATCCACATGGACTCTATCCTATTGGTTGTACTCCGTATTAGTTTTTTTAACTGCCCAAATATTGTTCTTTTCATTTTGGCTAAATTTGGGAAAGAAGCTCGAACAATAAAGTGTATTTGGTTCGATCCATGCTTCCAGTCACGGATCAAACCAAGGATATCGATGTACTGTATTTTCAACTTATTTTAGTAAACAGTTGTAATATTTTAATTTTACTTCATTTGGAAAAAGCACTGGCCTATGCACTTGTATAAGAACAATAGATTCGATTTGTAAGGGATGAAAAAGAAACATATATCTCAGAATTTTGTAATGTTGTAATCAACTTTTCACATTAATACAAGTCTGATGTTCTGCTAATCTCGTATTGTAAATTTCTCCAATAGTTAAGGGGTTATGAGTGAAGGAGGGCCCTCTTTACTCACAACTCCCATAGCTATAAATTTGTGTTTAGTTAAGTTTCTTTCCATGTGTTAACGATAGATGTATGCACAATTCCATTCCTCTTCTTTGATTCATAGTAGTGCATGATTTTAATGATTAATGACTGGGTTATTGGATTAATGTTTCTCATTTGATTAAAGATTAGACTAAGTTATGCAATTCGTGCCTTGATTTACATTGTGAGGTTGAGTTTGAATGAATGGAGATGAGTTTGATTTAATTGATGTTATTTGGTTGTATATATTTTCTTGATCTTCATAAGCAATTTTAATTGTTGTAGAGAGATGAGCTATCTACTCCATAGCCTTTGTTGCTAAGTGCTGAGAGAGAAGAGGGATTTGGAATTGTGTGTGGTTTTTATGCACTAAAGTATTAATCTCCATATATTTTTCATTGCACCTCACAAGGTTACGATTACCCTGCTTGATAATTAATGTGTGTCAAATTATAAATTTATAATTTTCTCCAACAATGGGTAACACTTATGTTAATCATTTCCCCCTAGAAACTCTTGCGACTCATTGTTATGGCATAGAGTGGTGTTGCTATTGTTGAAGATGAGGCTATGAATTTCCTCATGCATTGTGCTACCCCAAGAAAACTCTAGACCTCAGAAACATTATTATGAACTAGCCACTTCATGACAACCTCCATCTTGGAAAGATCTATCTTCAAATCTCCTCCACCTATCACATACCCCACAAACATCAAATATTGTTGTGCAAACTCACAATTCTTGAGATTTGTTATAATTTTTTGCTTCTTTCATGTCTCTATCACCTGCATCAATTGTGAGAGGTCCTCTTCCCAAGTTGCACTGTATACCAATATATCATTGAAATTGACAATAACAAATGAATCTATAAAAGGGCACAATATATCATTCATTGGTCTCATAGACATAGCTAGTGCATTACATAGGCCAAAAGGAATGACTAACCACTCATACAAACTTTTCCTGGTTTTGAAAGTAGCCTTCCATGTAACTTCTTCTTTGAATTGAACCTAGTGATATCCAAATTTAATTCCATCTTGGTGAAGTATTTGACTTGTTGCAACTGATCTGGTAGATCATCTATCTTGGGAAATGGGTACCTATTCTTAAGTGTAATTTTGTTTAACACCCAATAATTGATACACAACCACCAATTCACATCCTTCTTTGGCACAATGATAATGGGAGACCCACATGCTGATGTACTTTGTTGAATGAAATCTTATTCTAGTAGATGTTGCAACTGCTTTTTCACCTCACTTGCTTCTATAATGGGTCACCTATACATCCAAATTCTTGGAAATGGGGAGTGTAGCAACGTTTGAATCTCATCCTCCACTTCCATTTTGGGTGGTAGCTCTTTATAATCATAGTAAACACACCAATATTCATGTAGCAACTCTTCTGGTTGTTGTTTCTATTTCTTAGTACACCCCTCCAAGGATGACTTTGCTCTTACTAACTCTTCTACATATTTATTTTTTCTTAAGAACAATAAAACATAATTATTTCTAGAAATGATCAATTTCTTGGCTTGGTTGGCACTTATTAATGAAATTTTGGACTTTCCCTTGTCCACGTTGATGTTGAAAGAAATTTCATCCTTGATGAGGTAATATTAGTTGGCTCTTTGCATGAATATTGCATCCTGCATGTGCATATATTAACTCCCAAACACCACCCCACATACATCAAGGGGAACTAAATCTAGTTCTACTTCATCAAAAAGTCAACACTAATAGAAAATATGATTTTACATTGTTTGGTTACATTTATTTATGCCTCCTTATTTAACTATCTCAATGGATATAGGTTTGAATGATCACAAACTTCCCCATGATCACAAAGTAATGCCATTAGGTTCACTTGTCCTCTACATACTTGATGGAGTAAAATTATGAATTTATGAGGCTTTTTAAATCCTCCCAATTAGTTACTAGAGAATATCCCTCAAACCTAAAGGTCTCTATGCGGTTTTCCCACTAGGTCAATGCATAACCCTCTAATTCCAGCCAAGCAAATGAAATATTCTATTCTTCCTGATGAATACTAAATTAAACTTCTTATTGTTGCAACCAATGATTTAAGTGCAATGCATTAATATCACCTTAATATGGCTTGATATTGACCTTCGCTTCCATTTTGAATATTGATTGTCTATGGTTCATGACACTTTAACTCAGTTGTTCCTTTTCAGGTTCTTTTTTAGAATCCCCCTCTGGCTCTTCCCAATCTACCAATTTCCTCTCTAATTTGATCTTTGTGCTAGAACCTCCATATTCTTTGAATAGCCTAAGCTTATTTGTCAAAGCCGTCATGAGGAGGTTCACATTATAGTTTATATCTACAAATTGTGATTTCAATCACACAAACCTCCCCTTTGTGAGATCTTGAGAGTTAGTGATAGATTTTTCAGCCATGGTTGAAATTTTGTGAATTTAATCTTAACATATATGAACCCCCCTACAACTCACACAATATACCCAAAGAGTCCTACTCTGATACAAATATGATTCATAAATTATTCTGGATGTTCCACTGAAAAATTCATCACACCAGACCTACTAAAAAATATTAGAAAATATGAAATCTACAGTATGAGGTGTTATTTCTCCTTAGATTTATAGATATGCCAATTATTGTTTATTTCATATGCATGCAAATTATAATTATGTATAAAATACAGAAAAACAAAATAAAACTCAAAAGCTACAAATTAACACAAGATATGACTTTAGAAACGTTTTCGAGAGAAAACCTAGCTAGAATATGAGGTTGTTTTGCTCTCTTTCTCTAAATGGAAAATGGATTCAAGTTCATATAAGTAAGGCATGTGGCTAGTGGGATAATATAGTGAAAAGCTTGTCTGTATTTTCTCTCTCCATAACCACTTTCAACTACTCTACTCATATATGGAACAAAATACACTCCAATAGCATGGAGCCTTTTTTCCTCCTAGTGACCCAATTATAACACAACTCTATATCCTACTAATGGTTAAGTTTGACCCCTTAATGTCTTAACTAGAGTTACAATATTGACTCCTCTATATTATTCTTCATCATGGTCATGTGGATAACCCCTTTTCCACAAAAAAATTGGGTTTATGTGGTATCATCTCAAATCATGGTGGTCAAAACGAGATGGTCAACTTCCAAGAGGCATAACCTTTGCATACAGACTCTAATTAAGGTGATCCTTGTTCCCTTAGAAATGTGTTTTTGTGTATAATAGTTATGGAGGGTATACATTTACATGGAAAATCTCCCCCTCCAAAAAAAAAATCTATCATTTTATGCCTCAAATTGCTTCTAGAAGGTTTTAAACCTCAATTCACCAAACTGGGACCCACCAATAAAAAAGGTGCTCTATGCTGATTCCTCCACTCTTCCCACTCTAAAAGCATAAATATGGATGAAAAATAATAAATTATTAGACCTAGATCAATAAATATAATATAATTTCCAATATTTATGTTAGTTTTTGTAAGGAAAAATAATTTCTACTACAAGTGTTGGGTTGAAATGAAATCAGATAAAAAATGAATGTTGTGGTGTAACTGAATAGTCCATTAAAGTGCCCCCTTCATATGTTGTTTCCAAAAATATCCTACAATCTTTTTACTATATGATATCCCTAGAAAATATGTCTAGACTGCTTAGAAACCCCATGGATCTCTAGAGAAATCCTCAGAGCATTTTATTTGCTAATATACTAGCAACTTTCAACATTAGGTTCCAATATGAACTATAGTTTCCTTGGGCAAGAATTGGATCTCTAGTCATGCTATAATCTATAAGCTTGTAACTAAGTTTCTTAAAATATGAAAAAAGGTGAATTAAATTGGTTCTTTCCATATATTGTAGCCAGAATAGCATTGAAACCTTTGTTCAATACACATATCTCGAGGTTAGGTGAATTTATATGTGTGAAAAAATAATTCTTCCTCTCTTTTATACTAATTTATTGAGATTAAGAAAAAGGATAACCTAAAATGTATAGATAGATGGTCGACCTGAAAAAATAGTAAGTGGGTTGAACCTTAAAATTGTGATACACAAGTAGGGCCAACCTTACTACTTTTTGTTTATGACAAATATTGCTTTGTTTATCCTTTAAGGCTCAAAATGCCACATCTTCATGTTAAGAAAGGTGAACCATAACCAATTTTTCCTCCTTAATAAGGGCATTGAATATGACCATGTGTATCTCCCAAAGGATTGCATAATACACTTTTTTTTTTAATTCCATGTAAGTGTTATGTTTTAAATACATAAAAGATCAAAAGTACACACCATATACACCAATGTGAATGTGGAGTAAAACTCCAAGATATATAAAGAGAGATAAGTTATACAATAACTACTTAAATAATAGTAGACCCTCCAACTAGTTAAATACCTCCATACATTTAAATTTTACCACTATTCTATCTTGTTTCAATTACTTTAGCCCAATTCAATTCTTCAATTAGCAATATTTCAATAACAATTATTTATTTTCATCAATCAATAGTAACTAAAGATAGAACAGTAATGCAATGAAAATAGGGGACACTCAACAACATCAACAAGAGACACCGATTTGGTTAAAGACCAGGGAAAAACCCCAAATTGGGGAAAACCCTTTATAATTCGTCTTCTATTAGATTGCCATAAAACGTTCAACAAAGAGTATAATGAGCCAATACAAAACTATACATTAAAATTTCCACCAAACAATATCTATAAATATGATCCCATCAACAATACTAATCAACGTTAACTTTCCCAATCTACAGTCAATTGTGGTCAACTGCAGCCACTATAAAAATGAAACCCTAAGTCCTAGTTGTGCGGAGGGTTCATGCATGTGGTTGGAGCTTTTAGGTCGCACGAATAGGCCTTGATGCGTGCAGTTACAGCCGAAAAATTTCCATGTCAATCTTGTGGCTGGAAACAAAAAACCCTAATCACATGTGCGAACTTCAGACCCTGCAATTTCAGACCTATACAAACCAAATTCCATTAACCCACTTTAGATTTGTGCAAACCAAACCAATGAAGAGAGAAGAATAATATGCTTGATGATGATGTCAAAATAAGGGTCACTTTACTTGTATTTATATGCCTCTGATGGTGTCCAATTTCACTTTAGGTTCGACGTATCCTTTTGTGCAAATATGGACTTCACTTCAAAAATACACTTTCCTTTGTCCAAATCCAGTGCTTCAAAAGTTAAAATTGATCCTCTCAAAGAGATAAATTTAGACCTATTATTGGAATTTTTCACTGAGTTGTGAAACTAACACTCCCTCTCAGCTAGGGAGAAATTCCAACTACATCATGTAACTATCATAAGTATCTTGTCATCACGTCATGTCCTGTCTCTGCTTAACTCTATTTGTTGAATCATTCTTGAATCTAAAGAAGAAGAATCATTAGGGAGCTACAACTACCACCCTCTCATGGTAATGAGGAGGGTTCTATGGGACACACTCACTTCATGTTTATGACAATGGGGAAGGTCCTATGGGACACTGTCACCCCAAGTCATCTCATAATAGAGAATATGACTTCCACCCTATGTCGAGTAATAGGAAATATATGATATATCATCCATCTTATTGCCTATTGATATTCCTAACAATGACCCTTAAGAGTAATGTGGTAGAACACTTGCATCATAATCAATCTTGGGTGAGATACTTGACTTACCAAAGGTAAGGATCACACACCCCCAAGCGTTCTCAAACCATTAGTGAGATGGAGAGCGACAATTCAAAGAAGCATGACTTGTGGGTATGATGCCAATTGGGTATACTCTACTAGATCAAGATAGGGGAGCATATGTCTTCCACCCTATGGGTGACAGATAGGGGCAATACCCTATTTTCCAAAGATCCCTCAACCCCAGGAGCCCTTAATGCTTCATTCCCTCCTTAGGGCGCTCAACCAAGGGGGAAGAGCTATGCTCAATGTTCTTGATCAGTGATGCCCCTTATTAGGAGGGGTCATATCCATTAGTCCAAGCTTCTCTCTAAAGACCAAGAACTTCCATTTTGACAAAGCCATGGTGAGAATATTGTTAATCTTCTCATCTGTCGATATGTGATGGATTCTAATGGCTCTTCTCAGCACCATGTCTTGAATGTAATGATATTAGATTTCTATGTGATTGGAATTGTCATGAAACATGGGATTCTATACTAGATGAATACCACTCTTTTTGTCGAAATATATCACTGTAGTGTCTAGGACCTTGTCAAACAACTCTCTATAAAGCTTTCTCAACCAAATTGGTTCACAACTAGCCATGCTAGCAGCAATATACTCTACCTCAACGGTACTCAATGCTACAAAAAAAAATTCCTACTGATTCAAGATATAATGGAAGATCCAAGGCTAAAACAACATCCAAAAGTGCTTCAACATAATTTTCCTACCCAATTAGCATTGGTATATCCAAGTAGTTGAACATCTCTGACAAAATATATCAAACCAAGGGTGATCATCCTATAAAAATATCTCAAAATATGTTTGGAAGCAACCCAATGTACATGGAGAGGCTTGAACATGAATTGACTCAATGTGTTCGCTACATTGCATATGTTCGGATGAATGTTCACTAATAACATCAGAGCTTGGATCAACTATCTATACTCAAGTGTATTTTCCAAATCGAGTCCCACAACTTATCCACATAGCTTCCTGAAATTCATTTCCATAGGTGTAGCTAAGGACTTGCATTATGTCATTCTAGACATTTCCAATAACTTCACGACATATTTCCCTTGTGAAAGGAGGATATCATGAGGCCCTTGCCACAGCTCAAGCCCTAGAAAGTAGTGCATGAGTCCAAGTTCCACCATCTCGAATTCAGAGGTTAGCTCCCTTCTACACTCAATCATCATGGTTTCACTTCCTGTCATAAATATATCATCAACATATAAAATTAAAATCAATGGAATACCTTGGACCACTTTGAAGTAGAGGTTTGGGTCAACACTGCTTCTTATGAATCCAAGCTTCATCAGGTAACTATATATGTGGGTGTACCATGCTCTCGAGGCTTGATTCAAGCCATACAATGCCTTCTTCAACCTGTGAATGTGTGTATTTCAGTCCTCTACGTCAAATCCTTGTGCCTACTTAACATACACTTCTTCTTGCAACATGCCATGAAGGAATGTTGTCTTCATCTCCATTTGATGAAGGGTCCATCCTTGACTTTCTACAAGGGAAAACATCGAACGAATGGTGGTGTATTGAGATACAAGGGAAAATATATCATCGTAATATTCTCCCTCTCTTTGGGAGAATCACCGAGCCACAAAAATTGCATTATATTTATCAATACTTCCATCGAATCCATGTTTAATTTTGAATAGCCATTTTGATGTTACGATCAATTTCCCCTCCGATCTCGGCACAACATCCCATAAATCATTCTTCATAATTGATTCATACTCTTCAGCCATATCGTCCTTCCAGACTTGTTCTTTCGTGGCTTCTTCAAAGGTGTGAGGCTCATCTTGAATCATATTTCTCATAGCTACAACATATCCCTAGTTCCTGCATGGCTTCTTGCTCTCTCTAAAATTCCTTCTGGCAAGAATGAGTCTCTCGGCATCCTGTGATGTGTCACTAAGCTAAAGTGGCCTCTTCCTGGTAGAGGGATCACATGGAGGATGATCCAAGGGGTCCATGGGCTCTATGGGATCATCGAGAATGTCTCTCTTGGATTCAGGCAGAAGGACTTTCAAAACTATCTGTATCATCATTCTTCTTTTCAGGAGGAGGAGGAGGCAATGGAAGGTCCTTTGATTCCCTAAGAGAATCATCTTCATAAAATATTACATCCGTGCTAATTTCAACCTTCCTTTGACCAGTGCTGTGGTGGAATCACAACCCCCCCGTTTTCAACTTATTATCTTTATGATAATAGTGGGGACCCTTTTCGTAATTTTGGCTAAATCGCCTTTTAATATTCTCTTTTGGTTAAGTGTGAAACATTTTTATGATATTTTTATTTTCTTCAGATTTACATTTTGATTGCTTCATTGAATTTATTAAGGTTGTGTAGTTTGACGATTGGAATGAGAGACGGTTTCACGAACGCGATAGCTCTGGTTCTAGTGTTTAACGAAACAAGGGGCAAAGAGTACCAAGAATCCATGGAGACACAGGGAGGAGGGAGCTCCACTCCCTCCTATAGTTATATGGTAGCAAACAGAGGAAGAGGGAAAAAGAACAAACCTCCACAACCCTTGGAGGTCAAGACAAAAGACACAGAAACTCAGAAGGCGAAAGGTAGCAAAACCAATGCAGATCAAGGGGCCAACGAAGAAGCCCGTCGAGGGGAGAAAGAGGAAGACAAAGGTCAAGGGTCAGAGAATATAGCTAAGATGGGGCCCTAAAAACCCAAGACCACAACTAAACCTCAGGTTATTCTGAACAATCCAGCTCTGCAAGCGCACAAGGATCACATGGCTAACTATGCCATCATATGTAAATTTATGGGAATCTAACCATTAGAGAAAGCATTGTACACTTGGATAAAATACAAATGGAAACCAAAGGGGGAGTTAAATATTCATCTTGGATCCAAAGGTTTTTTCACTGTGGTGTTTACAAACATGGAAGACATGGACAAAATCTTTGAAGGAGGACCATACTTCTTTGCAGTTGATGGACACTATATGAGGCCATGGATGATGAACTTTGTACTAGAACGAGAAACCTTCACTTCAGTATCGGTATGGATTCAACTATACTCCTTACCTTTAGATTACTGGATGCCAAAGTCTTTAAAAGCTATAGGAAATAAATTAGGTCATTTCTTAAAAATTTCAGAGGCAACTCTAAGGGGAAAATACAAATCCTATGCCCGAATATGTGTGTAGATGGACCTATCAGGAGCCCTTCTAGATGAGGTCATTCTATAAGTCTATGATGAGGAATGGGTTCAAGCAGTTGACTATGAACATATCCCATTTAGATGTCACAAATGTCATGAGCATGGGCATCTATCCAGAGATTGTCCTCTAAATCGAAGGGAGGAAAACTTAAATACCAACAAAGGAAAAGACCAGACAGGTTTCACCAAAGTAGGAGGAAAAGAAAAAGGAGGAGGAAGAAAGACACAAAAGAACCCTAGTGTAAATGATAAAACAAAAAGTTACACTAGTTTTGAGATCTTAGAAGAAAAAGAAGCTGAGGAAGGGGATAAAGAGAGTACAAAGAATCAGACAGCAAGGGGGAAAGAAAAAGAGACCAGCATGGAGTACATTCAGGAATAGAATGAAAACACGATGGACCCTTTGAGTACCATGGAAGTAGAAAAAGACCAAGAAATGACTCAAAGTGAAAGTGGTACAAAGGATCAAGATTTACAGGAGATCCTGGAAAGGGAGAACCTAGAGCTGGAAAAGTTTCTAGAACAGGGCAACCTGGGAATAAACTCCATCCCTCAGGAGGACGTGGACAAATTCCAACATATATTCCTTAACAAGGCTCATCAAACAATTGCAGAAGTCAAAACAGGACATGACAACCAGGAAAACAAAGGGACTTCCTCAATAGGATTAATAACAGGAAAGCTAACAAAAATCCAAGCAAAAGGAGGGGAAGAAAAAGACATAAATAATTACTACTGGAGTGTGGCAAGCTCATGATTGATTCAGGAAGGATGAAAGACCTTTCTGCCTACTCCTTTATAACCCCACCTCAGTGAAAATCACAACTTGGAACATTAGAGGACTAGGGAGTAGAAGAAAATAGAGGAATCTTGGTAAAAGGATTAGATAGGAAAAACTTGACATAGTATTCATATAGGAAACAAAATGCTCAGTGGAGAGAATCTGCGAAAAACATAGCAAATGGGTAAATAGATATGAATACCTTGAAGTTAAGGAAAATAAATTTGTTGGTGGTATTCTCACTCTCTGGGATCTAGAGAAATTTGGTGTGATTGATGCAGAGGCATCCAGACGTCACCTTTCTCCGATTTTCCAACCAGTGGGTGACAGGCAATGTTACATGATTACCAATGTCTATGGTCCACAACCAATGGAGGACAAACTTCGACTCCTCACAACACTGGAGGATATGAGAAAGAGATACCCAGCTCTACCATGGATTCTTGGAGGAGATTTTAACATAACAAAATCACTCATGGAGAAGAAAGGAGGAACTAGAATACTTGGGAGAGACTCAATTGCCTTCCATAACTTCATCACCAATGTGAAATTGGTTGATATGGAAACAAGCAATGGAATCTTCACTTGGAATAACAAAAGAGGAGGTCCTACCCAATTGGCCTCAAAATTGGACAGATTTATGGTTTTAGAGGAACTTCTTCTCAGGGGAAGCAACATTACGACACTCATACTACCTTTTGGGGGTTCAGATCACTGGCCTATCCAATTGGAAGCTTCCCTTTTTGGAAAACCATGGAACACCCCCTTCAGGTTTGAGAATGCTCGGCTCATACATTCAGATTTCCTCACAAATATTGAACAATGGTGGAAGGAAGATCTTCACCTCCAAGGTACAAAGATGTTCCTGCTTCACTGCAGACTCAAACACATTAAAGGCAGACTCAAAGAGTGGAACAAAAAGGAATTTGGTAACATCTTCAAAGCTAAAGGAGAGGTGGAAAAGAAACTTAAGGAAATAAACTAGCTTCTTATCACATAAGGATACATAGATGAAAGGAAAGAGATGGCAGAGTCACTCCAGTAGGAGTGGAACAACAGATTCCTTCAAGAGGAAATACTCTGGAGACAGAAATCCAGAGTATAATGGATTAAAGAAGGGGAGAGAAACACCAAATTCTTTCACAGATCCACCATAGCTCACCCAAACAACAATAGAATTGTGAAACTTACAAATCAACATGGTATAGAGAGAAACACTCATGAAGAGATGGAGAAGGTTCTACTCCAACATTTTTAGAAAATTGCTGAGGAAACCTCGGAAGAGAGATACCGGTTTACGGAAAAATTCACTCAGTACATCCCTAAATTGGTCACTATAGAAGATAATTTCAATCTCAATAGACCAGTAACAGAGGAAGAAATTGAGGAAGCCATGAAAGAGATGCAAAATGGGAAAGCACCAGACCTGAATGGCTTTAATGTGGACTTTTTCAAAGATTATTGGAGGATAGTGAAACAAGACATCTTGGAGGTAGTGGAAGACTCTCGAAGATTTAAGAAAGTCTTATAGGCACTCAATGAATCTTTCATGGCCTTAATCCCCAAATAGGAGAAGGCCACCTCTCCAGACAGATTTTGACCTATAGCATTATGCAATGTGATCTACAAAATTATATCCAAATTCATTGCCAACTGTCTCAAACCTCTCCTCCCAACCCTAGTGTCAGAGGAACAAACAGGTTATGTGGAAGGAAGACAAATTCTAGATAATATAATTCAAGCACATGAAACAATTCATTCACTCATTAACAACAAACAGGCAGGAATGATAATGTAATTGGACATAGCAAAGGCCTATGACAAACTTAGCTGGTTGTACATAAGAGCAATTTTAAAAGCCTATGGCTTTGATCACAAGTGGATTAAATGGGTTATGGCGCTAGTTACCACAGCCAACTGTTCAATTCTTCTCAATGGCGCTCCTTCCAAAACCTTCAAGCCTTTTAGAGATCTCAGGCAAGGAGATCCTCTTTCTCCTTTTCTCTTCATTCTAATGATGGAAGGGTTAGGAAGAGCTATCAGAGCTGCTAAGGAGGAAGGGAGAATTCAGGGTCTAAGACTCACTCTTGGTGGGGACACGGTGACACATCAACGATTTGTGGATGACACTATGCTTCAAGGCGCTCCCACTGTTAAGGAAGCCAAAGCATTCAAACAAATTCTGAGTGAGTTTGCTAGGGTAGCAGGTGTCGAGCGATAAAAAGGTGTCTTTTTAACTCCTAATTATCTTCACATTAATTGTCAACCCAGGGATGACTTTTTATTTCAAGAGTGTACTCATTCTGAGGCATCTATTTACTCAAGAGTAATGTTTTGTAGTATAGTGCTTAAAATCCAAAAGTAAATGAATGCTTGAAAAAGAAATCTAACTACAATAGCAAGAAACTCAAATGCTCTGTAATTAAATCATTCACTCAAACAACCATCAATTGAGGATACAATAGCAATAACTCATTCCTCTAGAGATTGATGCAATTGAAATCAAATTGGAACAAGACAATCAATCTGGGAATGAGGAAGCAATAACCAATGTTCTCTACAGTTGACAATCCTGCTTTAAAGCAATTAAAAGGAAATAGAAATTGAACTAAAGCTGTTATTGAAAGTAAACTAGGAAAACTCTTTAAAAGTAAACTATTTGCAATGAATCAACAGAAATGAACAATAAAGCTTCATCTAACAAAAATGATTTATTAATGGAAAGGAATAGCAATGCTAAAATACTAGAATTAAACAACAATCTTAAATGGAACCGAACAACAAAACTAAGTAATTAGAAATACACAGCAACTATAAATATAATTGAATCAACAACCTTAATCCAACAGCATGAACATTAATCATAGTTATTGAAGCAACAACAATCGCAGTTATAATTGAATAGTAACTCAATTGAATAGCCATTGCAATTATAAATGAGCAACAATTAAATGAACCACAATATTAATTAGATAGCGCAGTATAAGATTAGAATTAAGAGCAGGACATTTCAAGTTATTAATAATTTTGTCACTAACGCAATCCAATAATGATTTCAATATAACAGAGCAATTCTGCGAAATGTTCATAAACAAAAGATTACTGAACAAAACAATTTAAAGAAATGAAAAGGAAACAAAACCATCACACGGCAGAAATTGGAAAGATAAAATACAGCAACAGTGTACTCCACCAGAGGCTAGGCCCTTAGCTGCCAGCAGATGCTGTTGGGCTACTTCAGACGAGAAGAATGAACAACAACTCCCAAATCATATATTAATCATCAAACTGTGAAATCATTACAACAGCTGAAGCTTTGAGAATTACAATATGCAACAATCCCTTTTTCCTCCTATTCTATCATGAATCATGAATCCTTAATTCTGAATTTCTAATTCTCAAATCATAATTCTGAATCCATCATTCCCAATTCTACATTTTCTCAGCCATCCTCAATTCTGAATCTCTAATCCTCCATCTTTTTCCATCCCCATCTCTGATCTCTGTTTTCATTTAAATAGAGAGAGGCCAGAGAGAAGTTACAACATAAATAATTACAACATGATTTCTATTACAAAATTGGATTGTTTCCAACCAATTGATCAATAAGAAAATATATTTCCATTCATTTTTCAACAAGAGCAAGGCGAATTTGGCTCTGCAGTTGAGATTTGGAAAACGGCCACACAACGAATCTAAATATCATGCTCAAAGAACCATGCGTTTCTCTCAATACAAGTTGAATTTGGGCAAACCATTCTTATATGAAGTTAATTTGGTCCGTTCTGGACAAAACCCATGTCCCGGATTTTCCAAATTCTTCTTCATTTGCCCAAAATCGCAACCGCAAAACTGTCACTTCTTATTCCAGCGAATTTCTAAGTTGCAATATTTAATAATCAAATCTTCAATCTAAAAATTATCTTGGAGGCTAAAAATGGTGAATAATGTTTTAACCAATTTATTAAAACTATCATTGATAAAATCATGCATAACCATCAATTTATTAGAAATAAAGGAGAAGAAATAATATTCATTTATAAGAGCATAAATCATTATAAAATAGATTTATATAATAAATTATAACAAATGACATGATAAAGAATGGTAGAAATGGGTGGAATAAGCATTCAAAAGTGATAATAATAATGGCATATTAACGGCCCAATAGCAAGCACTGAGGTAAGTCTCACTAAATCAAAGATCTTCTTTTTCAATATAGATATTTCAATTCAAGGAAATCTTTCTAGAATTTTGGGCTTTTAGGGGGAGACACTGCCTGTGAAGTACCCGGGAGTTCCTCTCACTGACAAACCGCTTCACAAGGATATCTAGGAGCCTATTCCTAATAAGATAAAAGATAAGATCGACAAATGGACAAACAAAGCACTAAATCTAGCAGGGAGACTAGTTCTCACTAAGGTTGTCTTACAAAGTATCCCTATCTATATGCTATCTGCCATTCCAGCACCAGCCGGTGTAATGACCAATATAAGAAACATTCAGATAGACTTTCTCTGGTGGAAAGGTGAAGAAAAGAAGAAATGGGCCCTTGTGGCATGGGATAGGGTATGCAAACCTAAGTCCCATGGAGGCTTGGGTCTTCATGACCCAGGAATTCTAAATAGATTTCTTGGTGCCAAAATCTAGTGGAGATGGCTGAAAGAAATTCAGGCCCCTTGGCAAAACTCTGGAAGCACAAATATGCTAGCGAATGGCAGGAGGAAAATCTAATCAGAATGAAAAGACAGGTAAAAGGTTTTGCTATTTGGAATCGGGCATGGGAGAACAAGGCCTTAGTCCAAAACCATAGTTTCTGGGAGATCGTAAATGGAAACCTGGCTTGGTTCTGGGAGGACAATTGGTAGCAGGAGGACAATCTCCGTAGTGAAGAATTAGTAGACATTCACACTGATACCATCAACAAAGGACTAAGGTGGGTAAGTGACTACTGGGACCAAGCAAGGAATGATAAGAAATGGAGAACTTGGAAACTTCCAGATTATAGTGGAATGGGCATGTTGCATACTCAAGCTACAACCCTTTAAGGACTTTTAGGTGAGAGACAAATCTTGCACTCAAACTTGAATGATCAACTAAGATGGGGAAAGAACAAGACAGGTCTCGCTAAACCTTCCAAACACTGATAAGACATGGAAAGAAATCTGGGAAAATCCTCATTGGATGAAAGTAAAACTGTTCAAGTGGCTGGTTCAACAGGGCAAGATTCTGACATGGGATAACCTAAGAAAAAGAGGCTTTGTTGGCCCCTCAAGATGTCATTTATGCATACAACAAGAAGAAACTACAACTCATCTACTGAATAGATGCACTTTCACCACAATACTTTGGAATTAGGTTGGAGAAGTCTTTGAGCAGACAAACAGAGATGTTAATGATATACTACTACATTGAAGAATTGGTGGAAAAAATTTTTAGACAATGAGATCATTAACTCTGCCTGAATGTTGACCCTAGGATTCATAATCTGGAATGTCTGGAAGGAGCACAACAACAATATTTTCAAGGAGAAAATGAGTTCGGTGAGCAGCATCCTAAAGCTAATCCTTGAACAACTTAAAGAGATTGTTCATATCATGGGAGTTGCAGCTACTGGCAAACCCATCGGTCAAAGAGATATTAGAATTTTGAAGAAGTTAGAGCCCAAGGTTCATCCCCCTCAGGGTTCTATGCAGATTAACAAGAAGACCTCAACAGACAAGTCTTCTTGGCAACTCCCTTCTCATGGCTTTTTAAAATTCAACATAGACAGGGCTTCAAAAGGGAATCTGGGAGAAGTTGGTTATGGAGGGGTCTTGAGAGATGAAGAAGGAAACATACAAATCATCTTCCATAGTTATCTAGGAGAAGCAACGAATAATATGGCTAAGCTCATGGCGATGGAATCATGCCTGGAAATACTGCTCAAGCACAACATTCACAATGTCATCATTGAAGCTGACTTAGAATTAGTCATCAATTCAGTGAAAAGGATAAATGTTGGTGCTACTCCTGAGAAAATCTCAGAAAACTGGCGGCTTCTGCAAGTCTACCAAAGAATCCAAGTGCACCTACAAAGGCTGAGAACTCTTAGGTTGGTGCATGTTCACAGGGAAGCCAACAAAGTTGCAGACTGGCTTGCAAATGAGGGAGTACGAAACAAGCATACTGACTTGTGTTGCTGGTGGGCGGAGATTACGAATGACAGGTTGAAGGAGGGATGCTCATCCAAGGCCATCAACGACCGACAATAGCATCAAGAAAAATCAAGAGACAGAATTTCCGAAGTAAAGCCACACAGAAGGGGTCTCGTTGATCTAGATTCATTATGAAATGTTATGACATATGTGAGGTCCTTTTTAGAATGCAGGACTATGTCAATCTCCTTAACCCAGGTAATATCAAACCAGCAGTCTTAGAGGGATGGCTGGAAGGAGGGATCTTCATCTTCCTTTGGCCCCTGTGCAGGAATCTAGACTTTCTCGGAAGGTGCAAAACCCCTTTTTTTTTTCCGGTGATCACTTTACTAACCTCTGGGCGGTTTCTGGTCTATCGCAAGCTCTTTAGGCTGGAAGTAGTTTTCCACAATTGGGAGCGATTCCACTCACCACACAAAACATGGCTTTGGGTGGGGAGGAAATACTGCCTTCATCGCGTGCTAACTATCAAAGCTTTTATTCTGCACGATATGATCCTGAACCGTTGGATCAAGCGAGGGTATTCAACGGCTAGGATTGAACATGCATGTTGGTGGGACCGATACAACGGTTATGTTTCGAGCTGTTTGCATGACCTCATGAGAATCGTGCGCAAATGGTGGATTTCGGGCGGTGAAAGTGATCGTTGGTTATGCAAAAAATGGACCCGATATGATTATAAATTATGGTTTACAGGATGCATCGGGTCTGATGTGTTGGTTAAAAGGTGATCATGTTAGCCACCCGATATGTTTTTCATCCGCTAGATCTTTAGCTTAAGATCCAACGGTCAGTTTTAGACTGCGGGTTTGTTTTGACCACGTCCCTAGGTTCATTTTGTCGTCTAGCGACCGGGGATTGGGGTGGGCCTATTATTTTGGTGTGCACCATCGCCGAGGTTGCTAATTGTACACTATTTCTCTTTTTAATTGAATAAGAAGGATCCGCTCTTGCCTTAGCAAAAGAAAAAAAGATTGCTTCATTGTGTTCGACTTTTCTCTATCTTCCCATTGGTTCTCGTTTCATCTCATTTGAATGCATGATTTGCAAATGGCGTTTATTCGAAGTTCAATGATTTTTACCATTTAGACTAAAAAATGTACAAAATATATATTACTTTGATTTTACCCGAAGACCTCCTTATCACTTTGATTTCCCACTCCTTATATCTCCCTTGCTTATTCACTTATGACCCCAAGCCCTCGTACTTCTCCATATATATTTAACGAAGCCCGCCAAATCACTTGGCATGCTTTCCCATATTCATTTTTATTTTTTTAATAAATTAAATTAATTTATTTTAAATTAAATTAAAGTAATTTGTAATTTAATTAATCATTATAAATATATTTAATTTTACATTGTAATAATTTGTATTATTTAATTAATGTAATAATTGTAATTAAAAATTTTCAATTATATAGTTAATTAAGAATTAATTGAATTAGTTTTAAATTAGTATTATTTTAATTTAAAAAACTATTTTTAATTTTGGTTCTAGTGATTTATTTATTTTCTTCCAGAATTTTGGTAGTTTTGACAATTTGAGGCATATCTCAAGAATTACTTGGCCAAATGAAGCTCACAATAGCTCGTTGGAAATCTAAGACCGAAGAAGATGATCTGGAAATGTTAAGTTTAGTAGTTTCAATAATTTAATAGCCCAAAAAACGAATAGAAGATTAAGAGACGAATTTGTAACAACACTGGTTTTCCTAATTTTGATTTGGGAAAATTTCATTGGCTTGAGAAAACCACTGTGACTAATCATAGCCCAACTTTGTTCAAAATCTAATCAAATCCATTTTAAGTAATTGCATCTTGGAAATTTCTTTGGATTTTAATTTATTTTTAATTTAGCAATTTGTTGAGAGAATAGTTGTTTGATTTTTATTTTGTGAAATACGTGTGTTTTAATTTCTAATTTTGATAGGTTTTTGCTAGGATATGTGTTGAATAGAATTAAGAAAAACATATTGGGAGCAATGAGAAGGGATCAACAAGGAAGAAGATACATGACAACAACAACTTCAACGGTTCTCCATTTTTAGTTTTCATATTTGTAAATAAATAACAATCTTGAAAAAGAGAAAGAGGTTCCTTGTCTCTGCAACTAGAGGCTCTAAAAGTAATTTTGTATGTGGTATTATAAATGTAGGTGAAGGGAAAAATTTATATATGAGGTATTTGGGGAAAATTCTATGATTTTTCTTGTTGTGCATTTGCACTTTTGTAGTGTATTGTAAGTTGAATAATGGAGAGATAGAGCATTTTGAGCCGTGAAAGAGAATATTGTTTTGTACTACTGTAAGCAATTTCTCCAAGGAGCTGCAATTTCTCTTGGACTGCAAAATTTGTAAGGAAGTTCTGGTATGAGTTTAATAAATTTTCATTCCAATGCACTCTTGTTTGGATTGTAAGTTAATCTGCTATTTCGATAATTTATCTAATTGGTTTTAATTTTTGTTCTAAATAGTGCATTGCACTCTCATATTGAGTACTATTATTGTATCGATTGTTTTATGTTATTGAATTTTTGTAGGATTTATCTATGAGGAATAGAACAAAATTAGAATTAATATGAATTCATTGAAATATGAATGTACTGATCAGTAACTATTTATTGTTTAAATACATTCCCATTTTGTTTTCTCTTTCATTAATTGAATGAACTACTTCTTTAATTAATGAAAAACATATAATGAATTCAATTATTTTATTGGATTCAGGCATGTATCTCTAATTTTCTTTGATAACTATTTATTTAAGTAAATTCGATTTGAATAAAGCAATCTATTAAATTGTAAAATGAAAACTATTTTGCATATTACAATTTAATCTCATTTTCTAAATTCAATCATTATATAAACAGTCCTCTTCCCCCGGTTAGTTAGTTCATATGCTCTTGAATTGAAAGAAAACTATCATTTTATAATTCAAGATAGATATAGATTCTTTGCCTGCATCTTAGAATAATTTTGCATATAGATTTAATCACTACATTTCTAGAAGTCCCCTTACAAAGGGGAAAACCTTAGTTGTAGTTTCGCTGAACCCTTAAGTCAGTTTAAGGATTTTCTTGCCTGCATGTGCACAACAAGAGGGAAGATCTGATTTCTCTTTTTCTGTTGGTGAGTAATAGATAAACTAGAAGCTAACATGTAGAGAGAAGGGGTAACTAGACCCAACTGAACCAGTTGGAGCCATTACAAAAACGAATAAGTGTCTAATTTGGGGCTCTGACCGGGTGGACTTCCCTAATGTGGATGAGGTCATTTTTGGCCATCAACATTTTTGGCACTAGAAGGAGTGCCTACAATAAATTGCTTCTTTAATTCTACGTGTTATAATTTTTTATCATATTTCAAGGGCTCCTTTTAAGTGACCACTTTGGAGTTGTTTTATTGGACTTCCACCTACTCAACTCCAATTTAGATAGTAAAACTCTTATCATAATCATGAACGTCAAGAGCTTTTACTCTTCCAATTTCATTTGTTGTTCATCTCATGTTAGTTGTCTCCTTCTTCTCAAAGGAATTTCCAACAAAAAAGAGCGCTTGAGAGTGTAACTTCAAAATATGACTAGCCATCTAATCCAATTAATGATCTTCTGTTGAATCCATTAAATTTCCATTCACACTTCATTGTCCATTTGATAGTTATTTGGAAACTTTACTATCATAGAAGATTGCTAATAGTTTGTCTTATGCACATAATAATAATGATTGTTCAACATCTCTTTCATTTTATCTCTTCCATTCTCTATCAAATATTCATTCATATTTTTATGGTCCCATAGAAATTTGGTTACTGGAAAATATACAAGAGAGGTTGATTTCAAATAAGCTTCTTTCTGTAAATATGTTAGCAATAAGTGTATATAATGCATTCAGATTTATTTTTGTTGATTTAATTATATTTTTGTTATTGATATTTTACCTTTACATACACGTAGGAAATAAAATGTTGGAATGGTTACATTGGAAATATGACTATACCTAGTTATGTTCTTTTCATCTGGTTAGGATAGGGTTAGAATTAGTTTAGTTAGTTGTTGTTTTGGGTTGTTTCTTCTTTTAACAATACAGATAGAAGAATAAAGCGAACGATTAACTTTTTCCAAGTTATAAAAATGTTCAGGGAAGTATCTGCTTTCTAATTTGAAATTTTGTACTCTACATCAATGCTTCTCTCCATATTTCCTTTCTTTAAAAAATGTAAGATGGTCAATAATAGTTTTTATTTCTCCTTTTTGCAATTGAAATAGAATGTTAGACTCTTTCTTGTTCATATTTTCCATAGGCAAAGGAATATCACAAAAAATCTTACAACAAGTTGTAAAATTACTCTCGCCCATGATTTGACCTCTGCCCATTCTGAATCTTACATTTTCCGAGTTGAGTTGAATCTTAGCACTACACTCATTTATCTTACAGCCACTTTAGTCACATTTCTTCCTCCTGAGATGATTCAAAGCCTATAACTGGTAAATATGAGAATCTCGGTCCTCAGCTTTACATTTAATTTTTAGGAAAATAACCTTTCTGAGATCTTTTCCTCGTGACTTCAAACTTTCAAGTTTATCGAACTCTTGTATCTATACTATATCAGAAGCATCTTAAATATATATTCTGAGATTTATCATCCAAAAACTTAATATTTCAGAACCTTGGAAACACATTTTATTGGAAGCATTTTAAAAGACGTTCCGAGATTTCTTACCTGAGATCCACGTGCCCTTTTTCTCGATTGTTGCGCCCAATTCATATGTTTGCACAATAAAATGCCTAATTAGGAAAATGGACCCCACTTCATTGCTTTCATTTGGACCTCATGATCTCAGAGTTTCACAAGACAATTTAAATTATAAAATAGCATTTGAGATTTCCGATATGACATTTATCCCCCCTCAGGCATATTTATTGATCTCAGACTTCTTTTCTCATAAATTTATTTTAAAAGATTATGAGATTTATCTTCTGAGATTCTTATTTCTCTCTATATTGAGCCTCCTCAATATCTCAAACCTATGAGATATCAGACTATTTTAATCTCGTAGGCCTTGGGCCAACTCATTTAGTTCATCTTAGTCACCATGCTCACATGGAATCCTCATTGATTACATTTTTATGTCATGATGATTTATTCAATCATGAATTCCATGTTACTGTGGTATTCAAGAACTTGGTTGTGTTTTTAATTATAATTTCAATAAAATTCCAAGTGTTTATTCTCCGAGATGATTAAGTGACTTTAGGGATATCCATTCTATCTAGTGTGTCTGCATGAATTTGTATTGATATGATTTCATACTCTATGGCTTACTCATATTTTGGTCTTTATTCTACTATCGAATGCCCATCACCTTTTCTTTTGTCCTGTAATATGCATCCTTTTTTAAGGCACTCTTGAGAAACCACTACAATGCAACCAATTGGTAAGCAAATTCAGAATACGCAAAGGTAATGGATCATGGGAGATCTATGTTTGAATTATCTTGTGGTTTTCTTTTAATTTTGATATATCGCTCCATACTTATCATGCAAAGATTCAAGTCTTCTCCATATACACATAAGAGTTACATAGGTTGGGATTTGGTCTTGATTTATGAGATTTTATGAAAACCTTGGAATTGATATGAAATATAAAAGACAATGAGAACAATTGTCACTACAATTCATAGAAAAGCACATCCCCATTTTCATTTCTAATGAATTTTATTTACTTTCGATTCCTTGAGCATGAAACATTATTTTCCTAGATTTACTTCTCGCTCTAGTAGAGACCTAATAAGTGATGATTTTGGGTCAATAAGAAGTTCATAGCATACAACCTCTTTTGTTGGAGAAAAAAACATCTTTTAGGTAAAATTAAATGAAATTATTCAAATGGTAAGCTTCATATTCCCATTTCCATCATTTTCTATTTCTTTGAATTTTTGTTTCAGTTTTGTTTTTTAGTTTTTTCTAATATAAACCTATGTTTTGTAGGTCTCCAATAATTTTTTTGCACCCCTACCAGCACAGATCTGAACTCATGCTCCTTATTTTTAAGATTTGGAAGAGTAGTTACAATGTCATCAAATAATCTAAATTGGGGAGTTCATGAACCTTCAATTTGTTTCTCAAGCATTTCTTTTATAAAATTGTTAAGATGTTCTTATGAAACCAAAAAATTTTCAAAGGGTAAAAACTTCTCTTTTGTCTTAATTTTACCTCATCACTGCTATTCACTTTACGGTTGAGAGTCTAGTGGCTTATAAATATATAAGATATAATTTATTAAAATCTCAACAAAGACAAAAACATGCATGCTTGTCTTATTTGCCTCTTTTGTTGAGACATTTTTATAGTTAGTCTTGTGGTCTGTATTTTTAATTTGGGTGTTTTATTTCATTTTTCCTTTCCTATTTGACTTTTTTGGAGTATGTTGAGTTCTTCTTTCACTTCAGTTTGGATTTATTTTTCCTTTTTGTTGTTGGTTATGTTTTGGTTTTTGTGATAACGCCAAGATTTATTTGGAAGGACTTTTCTTACCCAACATTGGTTGGCATAAATGGGAAATTTGTACTCTCTCAATTTCAATGGGTTTCCTTTACCTTCAAGGGACATTTTTAGGGAATCCTAAAGCCCTCTTGCCTTAAATACTTTCCATGGAGGAAAATGTATCCTTTATAAGTGATATAGCTCATATTTTCAAGCAATGAACTGACCTGAGTTTAACTCAATTGGGTCCCTCACATCTCTCCACTTCATACCAACACCTCTGAATGAATAGTCGTGGGGAAGGACGTGGAGTCAACATTATGAAAGTATTATATTCATTTTCTTAAGTCTATATTACCATCCCACCCCTTAGAGCTACAACATAAACATAACTCGCAAGTGTGCTTATCAGAAGGGTGATCAAAAGGGGAAGCATGGGAACTACGAGAAAACACATTAGGGCTATGTACACTCACTGGCTATGGGACCATGCTTGTATGGAATTTAAGGACAACTTCACTTGGGTACTAATCGGGCTCTCTGGTAGCGAAGCGATGTTAGAGACCATTCATATCGATGGATATATGCTTTATCTAAAAATCTCTATCTGTACCTTATTATATCAATCATATTAGGTAATCTTGAATATTAAATATTCCCCAAAATTCAGATTCATGACTTTAGACTCAACCGTCTTTGAGTACTTATCTTTTTTGAACTTATATTGCATGATTCACTAACACGAGACCCCATGGGAAATGTTTTATTGTCTGTTGGTTTAATAGGATTCCTCACTTTTAACTTTTGGGTAAAGTAAAGTTCATCATCTTTTAACTAGAGATAATTGGTTCTTCCTCATTTGTCACCATTTTTGTTTTTAAATCACAAGTCCCCCTCCCCAAAATTTTAACTTATTATCTTTATAATAATAATGGGAACCCTTTTCATAAATTTTAGCTAAATAACCTTTTAAAATTTTCTTTTGGTTAAGTGTGTGACATGTTTGTGATATTTTCGTTTTCTTCGGATTTATATTATGATTGCTTCATTGCGTTCAATATTTCCCAAACTTTCCATTGATTCTCGTTACATCTCATTTGGATTCACATTTTGCAAATTTTGTTTATCCGAAGTTCGATATTTTTACCACCCAGGATAAAAAAATGTACAAAATGTACATTACTTTGATTTTTGTAAATTAATTAATTATATGTAAACACTGATTTTATTCATTTTTAGTGAATTATTATTATTATTTTACCAACGATTCTACATAAATACCACAACCTAAAACTTATATTGTCATAAGAAAATTTTATAATAAAATTATATAAAATTTTTGGATCTTAATCTCGCAAGGAATTTCTAATTTTAATTTTAAAACTTATGAGGTCTGAGATCCCAAGACTCATTATTAATAATGGTTGTAGCTTTTTTGGTCGAAAATATAAAATAATGGTTATAGTTTTTATATGAGAGAAATAAATCCCACTCCCATGTAGAACTCACCTCACCTCACCTCCCTCCTTTCGTTCTTACCTTAAGCCCTCGACTCCCACCTCATCTCGAAACATACCATCTCATAACCTTTTTTTTATAACCCCGAAACCCTTATTCCTCTAAGCTATGATAACTCCTTATCGCTCTAATTTCGCACTCCTTATATCTCCCTTCCTTATCCACTTATGAATCCCACTCTTCTCCATAATATAAAAGTTGAAAATAATTAATATTATATTGTATTAATGGAGAAATGGTTACATGGTTGTAATGTAACTCCTTAAGTTAGGATTAGTTTCTAGGTTGTAGGATTATTTTCTCACCTCTCTATTCTTTTGAGATGTATTTATTGTATCATCTTTGATTAATTGAATACGAGAGTGTACGCTCCAGTTTGTGCAGTCTCCAGGTGCATCTTGCTCACCTGTGAGCTGCTAGTTAATTCAATTCATGTTTTGCTTTCTAGTTTTCTAACAAGGTATCAGAGCTCGGATCTGGTAAGACTGGTTTACCTACATAGCCTTATTGGCTACATTAGAGCCCTCATGGCTATAGAGCCCTCGTGCCTACGAAGCCTTCGTGGCTACATTTCCTCAATGGCAAAAGAGGAGCCTCAATGTTCACATTTTCAGAGTCTAGGTGGTCGGGAGTGACATACCTTACTCACAGGAGAAATTTATTTTCTCATAGGTCTTAGCATATCTCCAGCTGAGCACAAAGCGATCATCACATTTTTTATCTTGACAGTGGCAATGATCATCACGGATCTCAGGGTCAAACTCGTGATGATCAACCTATCCTTAAAGGGATTTTAAATCATCATTGGTTTTTAGTCTAAAAGAGTGATGTCGTGTTTTGTATGGTTCTGAGCTTCAGATCGGGAAATTTGGTGGCAGATCTGAGTTGCAGACACAAAGATCATGGTAGATTCATGGCAGATCAACTAGATTGAATGCAGATCGAGCAGTTTGGTGGCAGATCTGTGATTGATTTAAAGGTTCTGGTATGTTTTGAGATTTTTTTTTTTTAATTTTTTTTTTCTGTAGATTGTAATTGTTTGTAATTGTTCACTTGTTGAGAATCGACTGTAGATTGAGGGATTGGGATTCTGATCAGTCGAAAATGAAAAAAATTCACAGAAGCTTATCTCATCGAGTCTAACAAACTTGATGGGACCAATTATACCAATTGGAAATTCAAGCTACAAACATTTCTTGAGGGATCAAGTGCTTGGTCGACCATTAGTGATGATGAGCAGAAGCTGACCATTGCAGCAGGTGGCACGAAAACACTAATGCAGGATTGGGATAAAAGGGAGAATAAGGTGAAAGTCTTATTGAAGATTTCTGTTAAATACAATATTATCCCACATATCAAAGACTGTAAATCGTCCAGTGACATTTGGACTACACTCAAGAACCTCTACCAGACACAGAACACCAATCACATCTTTTTGCTAAAAGGCAAGTTGTTTTCCATGAGGATGGAGGAGAATGAATCTATTTCTGAATTCATTGCATGGGTCAAGGACCAGAAGGACAGATTAGGAGACATCAGGGAGAAGGATTATGATTTTGATCTTATCACAATTACATTGAACAAGATGACATATGAATACTAGATGTTCATCACAGGATTTTCTGCAAGGAAGGAAACCCCTACATTTGAAGAGCTAACGGGAATCTTGATACAAGAAGAAGAGCGATGGAAGAATTTGAGACCACAGAGTTTCAATCTTGATCTGATGGCGAAAAATAAGCCATACAAAGGGAAACCACCATAAGGACAAAAAGCAATGACATTTTTCATAAGAGACCATTTAGAGGTATGTCTCCAAGTAACAATGGTAATAAATATGACATAAAATGTTTTTACTGTGGGAAAAATAGTCACTTTTCCAAGTTTAGTCTCTCCTCCGCCCTGCTCGTACATCCACCATGCAGTCCACTCACCCTAATCATGCCATGCACCCGAAGGATGAAGGCGACCATTTACCTATACCCGATGTATTTCCTCCTCAACCACCGCATTCAACAAACATTGTGGTCGAGAAGAAAAAGTATGTGCCTTGAGCAGATCAGTGCATTTAGTAGCTATGGAACTTCTTCCATACGACACTCCACCTGCTCGAGAAGGACAACAGAGCATCCGAGAAGATCAAATTCGTCCACTGAAGCAGGCATATTGCACCAGAGACTCCATCAGATAGTTAAAGCGGTTGGTGGTCAATTATGACCCCTCCACGCCTAGAATAGCAGAACATCTTTGTAAAGAAACTCTATATATACCCAGAAAACAGATGTAATCAGGGTGTATGGTTGTTATTTTGATGTAAGGTTCAACTTCTGGAGACTATAACTGCTTGATACTTGCAGTGTCTCGTCTTCATTTTCAGCTAATACAAGCTTCTTTTGTTGTTAGTTACTCACTTTCCCTTCTTATTTTGTTCTAGGTTGTGCCTGATATGTTGTTTTCCCGAACTCTTGATGTTTGGAATTAGAGGAACTGTCATCCTACCTTTGTGTTAAAGTCTTGTTTGTATCAGTGAATGTGTCATTCAGGTTTCTGTTTACCTAGTGACAGAGAGTTGTCATCCTGTCTGTGCATTAGGAAATAGATTTGCAGGCCTTTTTACTGGTTGCAGCCGGCCAACACATGGTCTTGTGCATCTGCTAGTGTGGTCAGTATTCTCCATATTCACCAATCCCTAAACTGTGAGTAATTGGTGGTCTAAAGCCTTGTAGGCTGGGGGTGTTCATGCATGTCTGGATTCAAGCAAAGTAGGAGTGGTTATCTAGCTTGAACAAGCATCATTCCTTCCATTCATGCATTTCCAACATCATGTTGAGTTTGTAATGTTCCTGAGCATCTCCGAGATACAACCTAGGAGAGTTTCTTGGGGTGACAACATATACATTTGAAAAATATACAAGCGTGACTCCAAGATCAAGGGCAGAATCGTTTGGCAAAACTTCTTCAAAGGTAACATGAAAAGAGCTACGAAATGATCCCTCCAAATGAAAGTAAAAGACATAATGTATTTTCGGTGTGTGTGTGTGTGTGTCTATATATATATATATATATCATTTCTGGATTTATACCATGTTCTCATTGACTTAAGTCATGTTCACATCAGCTTAAAAGGGTGACACATCAACTTAACAAACAACCCTCGTACACTATAAATATAGCCCTCTCCTCACTCATTCAGATACACCAATCATCACTTGTTTTGGGTCTCATTCCATGCGAAGGTTACTATTTGTCGATGCGAGGATAAGGAGAAGAGAGGAGCTGCAATCAAGACTATCCATCATTGCAATCAAAGCGAAGAAGTCTGTCCAAGAGATCAAGGAAACATAGCCGCAGTAGAAGTATGTTCATGGCCGCAGAGGAGCCTTTCCATAGTCGCATAAGTCTGTTCCCTCTTACGAATATATCAACGAGTCTTCTCTCCCTCACAACATACAAATCTGGATTAGGGCTTAACATTTCATAATTGTATGGTTGATTTGAAAGGTTGTTCTAGTCGCAAATTCAAGGAGAAGATTGACGTTAAAAGAGTGAAGTTATCATAAGGCTAGAAGAGCCCTCACTATCACTGCTTTCTAAAATCAAAGGGTTCTGCTTTCGCTATTTTGAACAATTAATGCTGTTGCCTTTCAAAGCCTTCTAATCAAGCTTAATCATCAATCTATCAATGTATGCAGGATATACATAAAGTGTGAGGGTATAACTAGGTTGGAAGAGCCTATCTGAAATTGTTGGTGTGAAGGTGTTGTGCATTACTAGGACTGCATTTCAGCCCATGAAAACTTCATGATTAAGACCTACAGGTAGGGTTTATGAACAATCATTTCAAAAGGACAGATTATCTTGTTTGAGGGAAACGTTGACTATCTTGAGTAAGGGAAAGCTTGGAGGAGGAAGAGAAGGGAGAAGGTATCTAGACCATCCATGTGTAGCAGCAAGATCTTATCTGTATCGTAGCAAGTGAAGAGAACAACAGTAAGGAGGGATTCTAACCTTGATCTTGGAGTCACTTAGTCTCAAGGGTATTTGTATGGGTCCTGGAAATTTTTATCAAGAGAAGAAAATGTAAGAAGAATTATCGTGGGTGTTCCTCTCAGGTTTGGAGAGGTTTTGCCTTGGCTGCTGCCTATATCTTGTGTTACTGTTATTTTGTTTATTATGCATGGTAGCTGGTTGATGAAGTTAATAATCATTAACATATCAAATTCATTATTCTTGATTGTTCAAAGTTTGAAATTACTTAACAAGCAGTTATCATAATATAGAAATCGTTAAAATTACAAGCCCTTAGATTTCTTAACATTATATAAGAGGGTTGCTAGCAGATCAAGAAAGGGATGATATAGAGAACATTCAGGAAGTGGTAAGGCAACTGAAGTTGAAGGCAAAGCAAGATTCTGAATTCATATCCACATTCTGAAACTCCAAGATCTATTGAAGTGAGGAATCTATAATTAAACAGCAGATCCTCAAGGATAAGGAAAGCAAATCTCAGGTTCCCTAGCAGTCAAGTGTAATCAAGCTTCCTCAAGCTCCTTTAAGGTATCCATCTACAATCAAACTTCAAGGATCTCTACATCAAGTAAGTATATTATTGATTTGAACAAATCTAATCTTGAAAAAGGATGTCTTATTGCAAAGAAAGCAATAAGTTAGTTGGGGTTGCTAACTTCCTTGCTTGGAAGAAGAGGAATGATCTCACCTTGAAAGAACAGAAGTTATTGACTATGTACAAAAGAAAATTATTGCTCCTTCTAACAGTCAAGAGCTAGCCAATCATAACAAGAACAAAGTGAGAGATCAAAAGATTCTCATAGAATCTATTTAGGACTTTTTTATTCCTTATGTAGCCAAACTTGAAACAACCAAAGAGATCTATGACAAACTAATAGATTTATTCTCTATCAGCACCTTAGGAGAAGGGATCTCTCTAAGGAACGAATTATACAAAATGAAGATCAGCAAAGAAGAAGGTATAACTTCATATTTTATGAGGGTCGCTGAAATAAGAGATCAGTTGCAGGAATGAGGAGAAATCATGTTTGATCAAGACATGACTACGATAGTGCTGAATGCATTACATGAGGAATGGGGAAACTTTATAGCAAGCATATGGGCCAAGAAGGAGGCATCCTCACTCAATGATCTATGGTCAATATGCAAAGTGGAAGAAGCACGATTAAAGGCCAAGGAAGATATTGCAGTTGGATCCAATGAGCAAGCATTTGCTGCCAAGTTTAAAAGAAAAGTGAAGTTCGGAAAGTTTGAAAGATCTAGCCACCAACAACATCCCAATAAATACATGTCAAATATCCAATGCTTTGAATGTCACGAATATGGACACTACCAAAGGAATTGTCGCGAGTGAAAGAAGAATGGCAAGAGGAAGAATGAAGCAACTCATGTCGCTCATGAAACAAAAGACAATGAAAAGAAGTCGAAGAAGGAGGAGCTTGAGGATCTTTAGTATGATTAAAAGATCACCTCTTGTTTTTCTTTCATAAGTCTTAGCTAGCATAGCATGTTGTGAATCATGAACATTCTTATGTGTTGTTCAAATAACTCTTTTAGAGAATGAACTTATTATGGATTTGGTAACATCCATGGATGAACTATTGATGAACTGTTGATGAATGACGATATGTTGAATCCTTTAGAAATACTGTTAATGGTTATGATTAATGTACATTGTATTTATTTATGTAAGGATTCTAGGTAGAAATGAAATTTTTATGTGTAGGAAATTCTAAGATGAGAACATCGTGGTTCTCCAAATCTTTGAAGAATTTCTACAAGAAAATATCCTATGTAAAGAATCCAGGTCAATGGTACTTAACCACTACATTGCAGGTCAAATGTCCCTCAAGAAGTCCGCTGCAAGAATCATGATGTGATTCAAGAGAAATGAGGTATGTATATTTTGTTTGATATTATAATATCATGTCACATGGTTGCAACTAGCATGGATCAAGCATGATCAAGATCACCTCCTATGAAAGGTTTAAAGATGAAATCAACATATTATGTCCTCATAATAAGGCATGAGGTAGTTGGTGACCATTGATGAACCATGAGAGTCTATGGGAAGGAAGGGCATGAAAGATATCGTGAGACATGTAACCATGATGAAAGCAGTTAACATCGAGAGGATCAGGAAGACTTGACCAAGAAACTTCCTAGAATAATGTGAAGACTTTGATGGAAGTCTAAAAATATGAGGACCCTTGACAATAGATATTACCAGGAGATGTGTAAACATAAATGCAAGATGTTTGATTCTTGGAAGAAGATGTCACTAGAAGAAGGCCATCACCAAAAGGTAATATGTGATTTGTTTTTGGTATCTGGCCTCTTGGAAAAGTTTGGGTATGTGTGCAGGATCAAGTAAAGGAGAGTTGTGAAGGATGTCACAATACATACCTTGTGATCCAGAGCAATCACTATTGAACAAAAGAGAAGACAAATGATCTTATGAAGGTAGCCCCAAATGTAAAGCCAAGGAGGATACTTTCTGGGAAACGAAGGAATGACATGACGAAGGAAAGTGATGTATGGATGAGCCTTACATATGAAGGAATTGATGACATCAAAGTCTTAAATCGCCAGTCAACTAGAAGGCCTTATAAAGCACTGATGATAGTCCCTGGGTAAGAGGGAGCTCTGGGAAGTTCCTATGAGCAAAGGAACTCGAGTAAGTATCTAAGTAAAGAGAAACTTGGAATTCGTCCTTGATTAAGAGGGATAGTTAGACATGACATTCTTGTCTTTGGCCTGGAAGAAAGAATGGAGGATTGTGTAATCATCTGGCATCTGACACTCTTTGCAGATATGGTAGGGCATCCAAGACAAGAGTGGGCAAGAGGATCAATATTATTGAGGGCTAGGAACCCAAGATAAGAATAGTCCCAGTAAGGCATACTTGGAGAATACCCGGGTGGGTATGACCCTAAGAGAGACAATGATGATGTGTGTCTATCAGTCATTAGTCTCACCAATATTGTGCACTCTGATCTAAGTAAGAGATAGAGCTTCTAGTAAACATTCAGATCCACATTCTGAAACTCCAAGATCTATCGAAGTGAGGAATCTATAATTAAACAAAATATCCTCAAGGATAAAGAAAGCAGATCTCAGGTTCCCTAGCAGTCAAGTGTAATCAAGTTTCCTAAATCTCCTTCAAGGCAACCATCTACAATCAAACTTCAAGGATCGTTACATCAAGTAAGTATCTTATTGATTTGAGCAAATCTAATCTTGAAAAAGGATATCTTCTTGCAAAGAAAGCAAAAGTTACTTGGGGTTGCTAACTTGCTTAGAAGAAGAGCACTAATCTCACCTTGAAAGAACAAGAAGTTATTGACTATGTACAAAAGAAAATTGTTGCTCCTTTTGACCATTAAGAACTAGCCAAGCATAACAAGAATGAAGTGAGAGCTCAAAAGATTCTCATAGAATCTATCAAGGACTCTCTGATTCCTTATGTAGCCAAACTTGAAACAGCCAAAGAGATCTACGACAAACTGATAGATTTATTCTTTGTCGGAACCACCAGAGAAGCGATATCTCTGAGGAACGAATTATAAAACATGAATATCACAAAGAAGAAGGTATACCTTCATATTTTATGAGGGTCTTTGAAATAAGAGATCAGTTACAGGAATGAGGAGAAATCATGTTTGATCAAGAGATGACTACGATAGTGTTAAATGCATTACATGAGGAATGGGGAAACTTTACAACAAGAATATGGGACAAGAAGGAGACATCCTGTCTCAATTATCTATGGGCAATATGCAAAGTGGAAGAAGCACGATTAAAGGCCAAGGAAGATATTGCAGTTGGATCCAAAGAGCAAGCATTCACTTCCAAGTTTAAAAGAAAAGGGAAGTTCGAAAAGTTTGAAAGATCTAGCCACCAACAACATCCCAAGAAAGACATGTCAAAGATCCAATGCTTTAAATGTCACAAATATGGACACTACCTAAGATATTGTCCCAAGAAAAAGAAGAATGGTAAGAGGAAGTATGAAGCAACTCATGTTGCTCAGGAAACAAAAGACAATGTAAAGAAGTCGAAGAAGGATGAGCTTGAGTATCTTTACTATGATTAAAAGATCAACTCATGTTTTTCTTTCATAGGTCTTAGTTAGCATAACATGTTGTGAATCATGAACATTCTTATGTGTTTTTCAAATAACTCTTTTAGAGAATGAATTGATTATGGATTTGGTAACATCCATGAATGAACTATTGATTAATTGTTGATGAATGAGGATATGTTGAATCCTCTGGAAAAATTGTTAATGGTTAAGATTAATTTACATTGTATTTCTTTATGTAAGGATTCTAGGTAGAAATGAAATTGTTATGTGTAGGAAATTCTAAGACGAGAACATCTTGGTTCTTCGAATATTTGAAGAATTTCTACAAGCAAATATCCTCTATAAAGAATCTCGGCCAATGGTACTTAACCACTACACTACAGGTCAAAGATACCTCAAGAATTCCATTGCAAGAATCATGATATGATTCAAGACAAATGAGCTATGTATGCAAACATGATGAAGGCAATCAACATCTAGAGAACCAAGAAGACTTGACCAAGAAACCTTGTAGAATGATGTAAAGACGTTGATGGAAGTCTAAAAAGATGAGGACCCTTGAGCATACTTTAGCAACTATGGTGCTAATATACAATCCAAAAATTCACTCACACAACAATAAAACCCTCAAATCGCAGCATGCACTAGAGTGTCTGTGTAGATATGATAGACGGTTATCTACAATAAGTTTGAAATGCTTGGTAGATGGAGGAATTAAAGCTAAATATGAAGAGTGCTCCAAAAAGGATGATATAGGAACTTGAACATATATAAATGCTCAACATGATAAAGGATAAATGAAGATTTTTAAGGGATGATTTCAAAATCACTGAAGGTTGTTGAGGACAGTTGGCGCAAGTGGACCTTGTCATTTTAATGCTAATTTTCAAGGGTTGTTTGAAAAAGGTGTTTTAAGAAAAAGCCAAGTCATTTTCTCTTATGATGCTCCTTTACTTTGAACCTCTTGACACAGTTAAAGATAACCCAACTTACCACTTTCATGAAGTTTTTTATGGACAAATATGGTGACACGAGAAAGGGGGAAACATTGTCCAAAGATACACTTGACATGGTCAAACCACCTTAAAAGAGAAACACACCTTTATGAGTATGGTTGTGGGGTTGTGAAATGGCACATTTTTAAACTCAAGTCTATTTTTAATGAAGGGTATTATTTTGAGGAGCGACCAACCAACCCACTCTAAAAATACCATTGAAGTGCACAACATGGGAGAAACACCTACTAATTTTGCTAGAGTAGTTAGAAAGTAGAAAGTAGCATAGTTAAAATACAATTTCATTTTTACTTTACACAATTA
The DNA here is from genome assembly GCA_000404065.3 of Pinus taeda. Lineage (NCBI taxonomy): Eukaryota > Viridiplantae > Streptophyta > Pinopsida > Pinales > Pinaceae > Pinus > Pinus taeda. The sequence continues at coordinate 62,140 of APFE030688253.1, forward strand.
ATTTTTCATTTTT
>APFE030688263.1:0-15842 GCA_000404065.3 Pinus taeda
CCCCCCCATACTACTTCGGGTGAGACCTCAGTCCGCGCTTCACAGAGTATTGCTGAAAGGGCCAGTAGTACTGGGATTTGTTTGGCTAAATCACCTCTAAACCTAGGTCAGGCCCCTACAAGCCAAAAAATGGTTTTTTTGCCAGGATGGCGATCTGCATAAGGGATGTCTAATGTCATGTCACTGGAGCCCAACAAAGAAAGAAATTGAAGGGTGGTTGGACAAGAAGATTCATGATTTCGCGGCAAAAGAAAATAGGAATCCACGAGTATTTAAGGAACAGTAGCTGGAGCGCTACTTATATATAGAAATACATGAAATTTTCTTTGCATTGTTTCCTTTTGAGTTGTATGAGTGGATCGTGAAGCTAGTAGATAGTCAGGGAAGGTGTTGGCTTGATAAACTAATCGACTGGACTCCAAAATTAGTGTGCAGATTAGAAGCATCAAAAGATAAGATCATATGGGCTGTAGATCATTGGCTCAATCGAATGATAGGAGGATTTATCACTGGGTTCACGGTAGATATGACCATCAGCTACAGTGAGGCGGAACGATGCTTCCTCAAAGGACCGTGACGTAAGTATATTAAATCTTTGAATACTTGGATTAAGATGTTATTGTGTGAAAAACATGTTATGTGAATAAATTAATGTGTGGAACTACGCGAAGTGGGAAGATCTACATAAACGGAAGTTCTAAAGAGTTATAAACTAGTCCCTTAAATTCATCCTCGAGGGAAAGAAAGGAAGAGCTCACGAAGATTTCTCTGAGAAGCACGGTCAATCTAATAAGGCAATGAATTTCACACTTACCACCTCCACCTACACCACCACCCGTTTCACCATCTTCACCTCCATCTCCACCCACCCCACCACTGCCACCACCACAGTTCAGTATGGCGAGTGCAATCAAACTACCAGTGTTCAGAGGAGTAGGGAATGAAGATCCAAACCAATTCTGGTTCATGGTAAGAGCAGTACGGGAAGCACAAGGAGTCATAGATGACAATATAAAAAAGGCTACGTTGGTAATTGCATTGCAGGATCGTGCATTAACATGGTACATTAATCATTCTAATGACCATCCAAATGCAGGAATTGCAGAAATCCAGGTCGCGCTAAACAGGGAATTTAGCAGGCCAAAGTCAGAGACACAACCAATTATCAGGTTTAAGGATATCACAATGCTCCCGAGGGAGACCCCCTAGGATTTGGACCAGAAACTGAAGAGTATGATTTGCGAAGCCAACATGACTTTAACAGATGGACAACATCGCACATGGTTTGTAGCGTCATTAACACCACATTTAAGGATGGTGTTGTCACAACAAACGCTTTCCACCTAGGCCGAAGCCTTGGAGATTGCATGAGATCTCTATACAAGATCCTGGTCTAGGAGTCCAACAAATCCACGGGAAACTGCAAAATTTGTGTCTGGAAATGAAAAGTTTGAAACAGGATAGGACAGCTCGGCTAGAGGTGCGCAAGGAGGTATGGTGCATAAAATGCAAAGGCCAGGGGCATGATAAGGACCACTGTCCAGTATTCATGAATTACTTGGTAGGAGGAGGGTCGATGCCATTAATACCTGAGGCACAAATAGGACTAAGCACGTCACCTGAATTATGGTGCACGATTTTTCAGATAGGAAGAAAACATACTACGGATAATTGTCATGTATTGCAGAAGTATACGTAGATGTCCCAACAATTGTTTTGTAATTTCTGTAGGTCGATAGGCCATGATGAATGCACCTATAGAAGCTATGAACTAAATATGGATCAGACTCCTGCCTACAAGGTATAGACTGAAATGCGAACCCTTGACGCAAATGCAGGAATGGTGCACACTGGATTTCAGGGGCGGAAACGAGGTCGAGGTGGAATGGGACCAGAAAGGGGTTGCATACAACTAATTTGCTACAATTGCAGAGGGCCCGGACAATATGCCCGCGATTATACAAATCCAACAAGAACATCATGTTTATATTGTACTCATTTTGATCATGAGGCAGAAGACTGCCCTACCTTGATAGTAAGGCTACACAAAAAATGGGTAGTCCAGCCTCCCCCAACTCAAAATTTGCAAATGATGAGGTTTGAGCTGCGCAAAGAAGACCCGAATGTAAACATAGTGCTCAGAAGTGGCATCACCACCGAAGATGATAAAAGTAAGAAGCCAGAAGAATGTGCGTGGGTTTACAAGGCTCCTACAAAGGAACCTAAATTTGATTTTGAGCACGCAAAGGAGATGTTCACAGAAGCTAAGAAGAGCTTCATGAAGGCCTCCACTTCAAGTAGTAAGGATAAACTAGAACTAGGGATGAATCCTTCAATGCTCACTACCTTTTTGGAGACATGCATGAAACTGTTGCGCGATAGCAAGGCAACAAAAGGACTATAGGAACTTATCACTAGGCGTACAGGGTCAAGAGAACTGCGCGTGGTCCAGAAACTTGGAAAGCATGCGTTGTGCATAGGAAGCGAAATGAGGTTGACTTTGCAAATCAGCGAGTATGAAATGGATTAGGTGATCCTGGATCTCAAATCGGACATGAATGTACTACAAAAACAAACATGGGAACCCATGGGCAGACCCACACTACAATGGTCTCCTATTCAATTTTGAATGGCGAACCATCAAAAGATCCTCCCCATGGGGAGATTGCAAGGGATAACGGTGGATATTGAAGGTGTGAGCGCGTTGGTGGATTTTGAAGTAATAGAGATTGCCAATGAAAGAAATCCCTATCCCATGCTACTGGGCATAGACTGGGCCACTGATATGAAAGGATTCATAAATTTGAAGAAGCGCAAAATGATATTTTAGAAATAGTCACTACGCGTAGTAGTACCACTAGATCTGGCCAAAGGAGCGTGATACGCTGAATCGGTGCTCAACAATGATAGTGATGATGATCTTGATTGCATCTACAAGATAACCGCATGAGAATAGGATTGGGTGAACCCGACTGCAGATGGTAGGATTTCATGGGAGCGCAAAAGCTCCTACACTTTGGATTCAGATGAATAAATAGAGCAATGGCAGAATCGGCTACATGAAGTAACAACGCTTAATTGCAACATGATGATAAGATCACTATGATGCGTAACTACAGAGATAAGGGATCTACTTAGATATGACGAGTTGATAGCGGTGGATTACTTTCTGAACAAATTTGAGATCGAAGTACCAGAACAATAGCATTTTGACGCTTTGAAATGGGAACTACATGCTACGCCCGCTAGATGGTGGAGTACGCATCAAAGAAGTATTAAGGACTGGCGCGGATGTAAAAGAATGATGCGCCTATGATTTGGGAAACCACAGTTGTGGCTAGTAGATAATTATAACAGACGGGATGATCCATATACACGCCTCGCGAAATGGACCAAGGTCTATGAGGAGGAGCCACAACCTAAATGGGTACATTTGTTCTATCATACCCTGGATGTCATACCCATGAATTGATATACTGAGATGGAGCTTCTCATGGTATGAGCAAATGGGATATATTATGCGAGGGATTTATGTTAACTTTCATGCTTAAATATCGTTGGTGGGACATTTTTGATGATGCATTGTAGGTAGTAAAAGCAAATATCTTTGAAACACCCCAGGAACCCATAGAAGTTCTCCAGCAAGAATGGGTGACACAGCTGAGCTGCGCGCTAGAGTGTTACAACGTAAATGTTGAGGAGGAGGATAATGACACATGAAATATCAACATTCCAAAAACAGATAGCTATTGCGAGGTTCGAGGACCATCGATTGAGGATCCTGACATCACCACGCCACTAAAAACAAAGCAGGTCAACATCAGAATAGAGGTACAGCTGAAGTACACAATGCTTGGGGACTATTAGGATGATGCCACAGTGGATAAGGTTGCTAAGTTACTCCATGAATACCAAGACTTATTCTTGACAAAAATTACGGACTTAAAAGGGATTGTTGGCGACTTAGGAATGATGAAGATCAACTTAAAACCTGATGCGAAGCCGATTAAGCAATGGCCTTACCACTTGAATCTGAAATATAAGGAAAAGTTCCGTGAATAATTAGACAAAATGCTCGCAGTCGAAGTTATTGAGCCAGTGGAAGAATCTGACTAGGTGAGTCCTATGGTAGTACAAGAGAAAAAACAGAAGGATGAAATAAGAATATGTGTAGACCTCATAAAGCTGAATGATGTTTGTGTACACGATCCATTACCGAAACTGTTCATAGATGAAGTACTGGAAAATGTTGGCAGCCAGGAAGCATACTCATTCACGGACAGGTTCTCAAGGTACCATCAAATCAAGATCCCGCCGGAAGACAGGAGTAAAACAACCTTCGCGACAAAATGGGGTTGCTTTCAATACACCGTTATGTCATTTGGACTAAAAAATGTGCCAACCATCTTTTCTCACATCATTGTGGTTGCATTCAAAGAATACATCCACAAGTTCTTGGAGGTCTATCTGTATGATTTGACTATCTTTGGATTAGTTAAGCACCATGTAGCAAGTTTACACTTGATGCTAGATACTTTCTGCTGACACCAATTTGTGCTGAACCTTAAGAAGTGCACATTCCTCATCCCCTTTGGAAACTTGCTAGGACATGTGGTCTGCAAACAAGGACTAATGGTGGACCTTGCAAAGATTGCCATCATTCTAAATTTGGAAGCACTACAAAGTGTTAAGCAGCTTTACGCTACCTTGGGGGATATAGGGTACTATAGGAAGCTCATCAAAAGTTATGCCCAAATAACAACGCCGATGGAAAAGCTATTGAAAAAGGATGTTACATATTGCTGGAATGATGATTGTGTGAAGAGTTTGGATGTCCTAAAGGGGAAATTGGCCTCCGCTCCAATCCTAGTCTTTCCAAAATAGGATGTGGAGTTTCATGTACATGTTGATGCATCGTGTATTGCACTGGGAGTCATACTCACACAAGAGGGTGCGAAGGGCCTGGATCACCTGATCGCATTTGCAAGTTGAAGATTGTCCAAAGTAGACAAGAACTATTCCTCCACTGAGCGCGAGGGGTTAGCAATGGTTTACGCGCTCGAAAAATACCGACACTATTTACTCAAAGGACATTTTAAGATGTATACCAACCATTCCACACTAAAATATCTGGCCAATAAGCCTGTGTTATGGGGGCGCATATGAAAATGGTTGTTATTCTTCCAGGAATATGATTTTGAGGTCATAGTCAAACCAAGATGCCTAAACGTGGGACCAGATCATTTATCACGCATTGAGATGGGTGAGGAACCCACTAATCTTGAGGAAGGATTATCTAATGCACAACTTTTTGCGGCGCGCATCGCGGATGGGCACTTCGAAGATATAATCTAGTTTCTAACAACAAGGATTGCACCAAAGGAATATTTCGTCCAATAGAAGAAGGAATCGGTGGTGCGTGCGGCAGATTTTTCTATCATCACGAGTCACCTATACAAAATGGGAAATGATGAGATGTTACGAAGATACGTACCTGAATTTGAAAGAAGTCAGATCCTCGCTAAAGCAAATGGGGGTGTTGTAGGAGGACACTATGCAAGATGAGCAACTGCACAAAAGATTCTCTGTGCAGGGTTGTTGTGGCCAACCTTACACCAGGATTTGAAAGTGCACTATAAGGCCTGTGAAATATGTCAAAGGACTGGAAAACCATCACAGAGGGATGAGATGCCATTAACTCCATATATGACACCATAGTCGTTTGAGAAATGGGAAATCTACTTTGTAGGACCAATCAAACCTCGGGGAAAAATGGGAATGGACTACATCATCACTGCAACAGAGTATCTAACACGATGGGTGGAAGTGCAACCGGTCAAAGACTGCACGATTGCTACGACTACGAATTTCTTGTTCGAAAATGTATTAACCTACTTTGGTTGTCCAAAAATCTTAATGAGTGATCGCAGAAAACATTTTCTGAACAAAACCATTAGCATGCTCACAGAAGAATTCTAGGTATATCATCATAAGAGTACACCATATCACCCACAAGCAAATGGGACAATAGAGGCATTCAACAAAATACTAGAAACCATGCCAACCGAAGTGTGTAATGAACAGGGAAGCGATTGGGACCTACACGTCCCTACATTACTATGGGCTTACAAAACAACGTGCAAGAAACTAACGGGACAAACCCCTTTCCGGTTAGTCTATGGCATGGAAGTTGTCATGCCAATGGAATATATCCTACCTAGTCTACGAATAGAAGCCCTCACAAGAATGGCGAACCATGAAGCTCTCGAAGAAAGACTTACACAATTGGAAGAACTTGAGGAGGAATGGTTCTTAGCAAGTTTTCATCAGCAGGTTCAGAAACAGCGTGAAAAATCTTAGCATGATTGCCATATTAAGTTGCACACATTCAAAGTAAATGACTTAGTACTGCTATACGACAATAAGTTTGAAAATTTTCCAGGAAAATTCAAAATGCATTGGCTAAGACCATACGTTGTTAAGGAAATCACAAACGGGGCCGTTGTCCAACTCGTCAAATTAAATGGAGAACCCTTCCCAGGAAAAGTGAACGGCAACCTCTTGAATCCTTACAAAGGTGGGCCGACTATCTGACTAGACGATAGCAGTACATTCTTCGTGCTTTAGAAAGTCGGATAGGGGTGCGAGACTATAAATACATATCATTACAATTGTATGGGAACAATCCAATTACAAAGGGTTCAGAAGGGAGAATGTAGCAGGTTCAACAGGCAGCAGCTCAGTGCGCTGCTGACATTCAAGCCATCCGAGGCCAACTAGAGGGACTCTGCACCAACAGAGTGACTCGAGGAAGAGCCATGATGTTTGTGTTGGGGGCCTGTTAGGCATGGAATCCCCCCCCGGGGCATGTTTTGGGGCTCAAAGCCAAAGTTTTGAGTATTATTGTTGTAAAGACTCCGCGAATTGCGAGCGTGGAGCACAAATTGTATGTTAGAGTTATAGGGTTTTCCATCCTAAGTTTTGAATGTAATGTCGGCCTACCCATGGTCCATGGACCATGGGATTGTATAAATAGAGAGAGGCTCTAAGTTGTAAAGATAATTATAGATACATGGAGAACCAAATGGAATCTAGAAGATAGTGAGAATAGAGTAAAATTCTAAGTGCTTGGGGTCATAGTAGGAGGAGAAGGATCTATAGATGAGTGTGCAGAGTCCTAGTAGAGTCTGCAACTAAGTGCGTATACCCCTGTAGCTGAGTGCACAGGGAGGAGTCAAGTTTGTAACCAAGGAAGAAGAATAGTAAAGAGAAGTTTGATTCCAAATCTTGTGTATATGTTCTTGTGCTATTTCTTGGTTAATCATATTGTTTTCTTTATCACACACACTTATATGAATGTTGAACATTGTTAAATATAACTAGACACATGCTAATAAGCTAAGTGATTGAAAAATATAGGGTTAATAGTAAGGAATTGGAGAATAACACAGATTGAGCCCCGAGTAGGGCTACGTGAAGGCAACATCGCAGACCATGAAGTACTGATAGGTGCGCGTAGAAATGCGCATGTAGGGTCAAACCGTGGACCACTAAAAATCATCAGATAGCTCTAGGGTGAAGAAACCTAGTTCTAGCACCCTCCCATACTACTTCGGGTGAGACCTCAGTTCGCTTTCCGCAGACTGTTGCCAAAAGGGCCAGTAGTACCAGGATTTGTTTCACTAAATCACCTCTGAACTTGGGTCAAGCCCCTACAAGCCAACACCTGTGCTAGCCTTTATCACTAAAACCTCATGAAACAAGAAAGTTCTGATCCCCCCTCGCCCCTTATGATTTAGCCCCTTTTACTCCATGTGATCGGGGTCTATGATCCAGGTGCTTAGTTCTCAGGCATTGTTATACAGCATTTTGTCACTATCCCTATCCTCCCCATCTACGATCTTGGAGGACCTCTACATTGTACCAAACATGCTTTCCTATCATGAAGAAACTCCCATTGTGTCCCTCTTCATGAGCAGAACAATTCCCTTTTGCATCATTTCCCACAAATATTTTGTTTAGCCCAGTTTACAAGACCAGCGCTAATGACCGTGTCCTCCTCATGCTGATATGAAGGGATTACAATTGTCCCTGGCACCAATTAGATCGACTAAGCCCTTTCACAATCGTGTTGATCCTCTATTGGAAAATTTTTAAATATGGAGCCGAAACTTCCAGCTCTAGAAGCTTCGTAACAGAAGTCTAGTAAATGGTTATGCTAGATAGAGTCAAGGAGGTTAGTTTGGGCTCCTTTCCCCTATTAGGTTGGAACTAATTAAAGAGATAAGGCCTTCTCCCATGAGAAGAGGAACCATCTCCCCTCCATCAAAGCTATATAAACCTCTTTTTTTCCCAAGCACAAGTTGGCTTTTATTCCTAATTAAGTTATGGCTAAAGTTTTGATTTTAGAGTAGTCAGCAAGCTAACTATAGTTTGTAGCTTTCTAGGTTTTGTTTAAGGGATAATTGTGAGTTTGGTTTGGTGTGAAGACTAAAGGGAAGAGCCTTGAGACTACCATTGTTGGGGCTATCCATGAGATGCTAGTAGAAGTGTGTGGGAAACTGGAGATGTTGGAGGAGAACAGCAACGTCAAGACATCTGTTGTAATCTCTTCTTGAACTAATATAGATGCAACTATCGATTTATTTCCTACCTAAAATGTCATCTGACATGCTTATGGTTTAATGTTTCTTGACCTATTAAGTAGGTTGAATGCAATTTTTATGTTATCACGTTTGTTGTTTGTTGTTTTTTACTTGGTTTAGCTGTTCGAAGCAAGGAAACGAAAGATAGCTGGAGAAAGGAAGCAAGATCGTCACCAAACAAAATAGGGTACTAAGAGGTAGGCCTTCTTATTTGATTCTAGCTTAAGGAGATCTTCCATAGATTGTTTGTTTGTGGTTAGACCCACTCTCTCAAGCTAGAGGAATTGTTTGTGTCTGCACTTAGAATTTACTAGCACCACAAATTGGCAACTTCACTGGGAGCCAATACTTCAGTTTGATTGTTTGTAATTTCATGGTTTTGTGTGAACTTTTCTAGTATAACCATTTCCCTTTAGTCATGTCTTATTTTCCTAGTTTACTGCTCTAGGTCTGAAATTTACAATAGTAAGTCTGGTCTCAGCCTTAGAAAAATTTATGTTTTTTCCTAGCATCCTCGGTCAGCGCATTTATTTTCTTAACAGTTGCGTCGATCTGTGTGAATTTCACATAAACAGTCATGCCAACCCCCTTCTTGTTGAAAATGCAAGATGATGGATCTTAGTGAAAAGAAGTTGCCTTCACTAAGTGGTCCCGCAGGCTATTTTTGGCGCAAAGTCTATTTTTAGACTATGTATATTTTTAGACATATGGATCATGGTCTATGAGTTGTAGGATGTTTTTTATGGATGATTGGTCATGTTGGTAAAAATAGATGGACTTCTATTTTTAGACAACAGTGGAGGTATTGTCAATCTAAATATAGAACAATCAAATATTATTAGCCCTTAATAATATTTGGACTATAAACATTATCTTATTCTCTTGGAGCACTTCAGTTCGAGCTACGGATGTGGCACATGTAGCTGCAAGAAGGAAATACGTGGTTCCTATGGGTTACTTGAGCTATTGCATGGAGGACTTCAGTTAGAACTTCAGCGATTGAGTTATGTGGAGTTGATTGAGGAGTTGATGGAGTTGTGTTCAGTTTGACTTAGTTGAACTAGTTGTATTTATTCTAACTGATCAATAGACTAAGTGATGAGTGGTGTGAATTAGTTATTAATTAATTCACTAATTATTAACTCATAAATCAACTAAATAATACATCAGTTAACTCAGTGCATGGACAATTCAGTGGAGACAAGTGTTAGAGGTGAGTGAAAGGGCATGACAGTTGTCAGTTGTGACTATAGTTGTGCATGAGATTTGCACATGCATGGATTGAGTATTGCCAATGAGGATTGCGTGGTATATCCAAGGGAAATATGAATTTGGATCATTCATTCTCATCATTTTCTATGCAGGATTATGTAGTGGAGGCAAGCAAGCAGTAGAGGAGATTTGAGCCAGCGATTGATTCAGAGCTAAGCTAGTTTGTGTGTAACAGGTGGAGATAGTACTGAGTACTCGCGAGGAGTATTGTACTATGTTATGTTACATGTTCTCAATCAATATAATATAAAAATAGTTTGGGGTTTTTAGCAAGATTCTTTCCCCAGTGATATATTGTGTTGATATGTGTGATTGATACTTCAATGTGCACATGTGAATGTTTCTTAATACTGCTAAATTGATGATCAACATAGAGGAGGTTATGTATTATGCATGTATTCCGCAATAGTGTATAATCGGGATAATCTCAGTGAATAAGTGTCTATTATTCATGAAATTTCTACACTTCTGGTGCTTTTTGTCAGTTAGGCGGCTGTGTCGATGCCTATAGGTAAATATTAGGGTTTTCCCTAGATCTCGACCAGTGTGTCTTGCTCTCTTGATTTCTTCCCCTAAGCTTGTTTAGATTGTTTTCTCCATGACTAGAAATCTTCTTGTTCTTTGGTTTATGTGCTTATTGATTTTCATTATTTTTACTTGATTTCTTGAGTCCTTATATGGTTGGTGGCCCTAGGGCATCTAATTTGTCATCCACTCAGCTGATTGTGAACTCATTCAGTCAAGTAATTGGTGACTTTCCTCCTTGCATTTCGTTTGTAGTCCTCTTGTTTCTTTGATCTCCGTCACACAAGTTTGAAAGGTTTTGTTTGCTTAAGCATCTCTTTTTCATCATAGATCACATTCCTTGTCTTGTTTTTGATAGAGTCATTGTGTCATTGGTTTAGAAGAAAATCTCTTTTGTGTCTTGTCATTTGCTTGAGTTTTGATTGTCCCAAAAACGTTTTCATTGAAGTGTTTTATGAAAGATTCATTTTGTCATTTCATGAAAAGTACATAATTATAGTTTGTTGCATCAATGTGTTACATTAGTTAGCATCATTGATGAATAGAGTTTTATTTGCATTTGAAAAGAAAAAGGAGTTCACTTTACTTGTGAAAGGACTAGTTGAAGTGCACTTATTAGAAAAATAGGAATTGGAAATATTTTTTCATTAGTTTATTTTCAAAAAGTAAGGTAGTGTAAAAATCATTTTGCTTTTGGTTGCTTGATTGTTTTCATTTGATTGTGTTTTTTACTCTCTCTCTAGTGTAAACAATTCATCAAATTGAAAGATTCTTGTCTCATTTAACTGCATATAGGGTCTTTCAAGTCAGATCGTCAAGGCCTAAAAAAATAAGACATAATTCAAGATAAACTTCAAAATGAACTCAATTAACCTAAGGCACATTTGAAACCTAACAATCACATCTAGAAGATTTAGGCTAGAGACATGTTCCGATGTCCTTAAACCTAGCAGTTGTTGTTAGCTTTGGCACTAGACAGCACTAGTATGGACTTGTGCTCCCTGTACCATTGTGTATATAAAGAGAGACCCATTAGGTTTAAATCCTTTATCCGTAGGAAGTCGATTCTACCACCTTCTAAACGTGATACACCGAACACAACATTCGGGGAGATTGCTTTTCCATACTTCTCGGTTCATCATGAGGTATTTTGCAGTTCATGGTTACCTAGTAATCTGATTTACTTAGATCATCCTAAGTAGTCATTTGATCTTTTTGACTCATTAAACTTAAAATATCGTCTAAGCGTTTGTCCTTTCGAGCTCGTTTCAAATCGAAAGTGATAGAGTCATATTTGTTTTTTTCTCGACTCTTAAAATATGAAAGAGCACCAGTTTGTTTATGCGTCTTAAAAAATTGCTACCCATAATCTCATAACATCCTTGTTAGTCTTTTTTACACCAAATCATGAGTATTCCTTAAAAGTACATTTTAAATCCTTGAAATTTATCTCTCTTTTCCTATTATTTGAGACAAACTCATTGTGGATGAACCATCTGGTTCACCTAGTTCCTCTTCCTCTCCTCCGTCTGAAAGATTGTCTGAGGAACCTTTTCCTGAATTACAACAGTTACTTGAGGACCAAGGATTTGAACTCAGAATTATTCTGAGAATTCAACCTTTGTCATGTCATCCTCCACCTCCCTCAGATACTAGGTCACTTTCTGATATTGGCCCAGAATCTCTGGACAATCCTGTCCAAACTCCTGAGAGTTTGTCGACTACTAAAAGTCATCTTGGACCAGTTGTTTATCCTCTGAATCCCTTTTTCAATCTTGTTGTGATATCACCATAATGTTCGTACAATCCTTTTAGAATTATCCCCTCAAACATATTTGGTCGTTCATCATCTCTTGTTTCCACCTGTGGAATCGAAAGGTGCAATTCCAGTCTCTTCTTTGGGTCACTCGGAGGTCTCCACTCCACACACCATCGAAGAGGAAGAATATCCTTTTCCACCTTAAGGTTTCCCCTCCACAGGAAGCATTCCCATCAGTTTTTATCGAGATTTTCCACCTAATTATGTGAATATAGCACAATTGGTCTCAAGTACACGTAGTGCCTCATCACTTTATCACAACCTTGTTTGGGCATCTGGCGCTATGCCTACCACAGGTCCATTCATTCAGAACCCAACCTCCCAACAAATGGTAACTCCTGCAATTACTTTAGTCCCGGTGTGACCCATTTTTTATGAATCCTCTTGTCTCGTCGATTCAAGTAACTCATTCGATTAAATTGACGGTCTCGATTCATGTCTCTATTAGTTCATCAATCCCTCGAGTAAGTGGATAGGATGTGCCACCTAGGGGGTAGCATCTAAATGTTTCTCTGGTGTCAGGCACAACCAACATGAGTGGCTCATAAGCTCACATAGTCGGGATGAACCAGTCTTCCTCTGGTGATATTCAACACCCTGTTGGTCCTACTGGATCAAGCATGGTCCTACTGGATCAAGCAATGTCCAGTACCAACAGGTCCATCTGGGTCAACCAATTTCTAGTATCAACGGCCTTATGAGGCTCAAGTTCAGTAGCAAACTCCCTATGTTCCATATGGTTCCCAAGGAATGGTCAATCTACCTTACATCCTTCACCTTAGATAGTATGTTTAGCCTAGTCCATCCACCATTCCCAGTGGCTATGGCCAGATACAGTTCAAAAATTTTCAAGGCATCAATCCAGGAACTATTCAACTACCTTTATAGTAGCAAGGACAACCTCTAGAGCAACAAGGGCAACCTTTTTTGCAGCAAGGGGCATCCATGCCACAGCATGGGCAGGTGATGTCATAGCAAGGAAAAATACAATAGCCATAGGGTCAAGCCTTGCAACAGTTACAACAAACCATGCAGCCACAGATGCAGAATGTTCAGTAAACCTCCTAGACTATGTCTTCGTAGCCAACCTTTGCAGCCACAGGGACAGTCTTTGAAACAACAAGGTCAACCCTTGTAGCAGCAGGGCCAACCTAGGTAGCAGTAACCCTTGTACTCATATCAAGAGGGGAAACCCTTGCAAGGACAAGTGTTACACAAAAATATTGTGACCATGATTATTTGCAGTCAGTATGGGTCTATCATCACTTATACTAGCCTCCTAAGTAAGTCTCATACTTTAGCTCTTCATGTCAAGCTTTGTAAAAGAGAGAAAGACATTGAAAATCAATATTACTCTAGTTCCTCACTTTCTCCTACTTTTACCTGCGGACCCGCACCCTTTGTTCATAATACCTGTGTACCTGCATGCTCTGTCTGTAAAGGGCTGGGTGCGTACCCTTGTAAAAGTCAAAAAGGTGCAAGTTTATCCTAAAAAACTCACTTTTGGGTTAATTCTAGATGTTTCTAGAAGAATTTTGACATGGATTGTTCGCTCCAAGGTGGTTCATGCATCCCAAAAGAGAAGGAGCTAATCTCTTGATAGGAGGATCTATCCCTTTGAAGGAGGGCTTTATCCCTTTGAAGGAGGATCTAGTAACTTCCCTCCTTTGCACTATAAATTAAGGCATTGGGTCAGTTGCTAGAGAGGTTAGAAGCTGAACAATTTGAGGGTAAATGCTGATGGAATTGGGACTTCCTAGTTAAACTTGAGAGGAGAGATCACATAGCTTTTGGTTTCATTAGGAAGTGAGTGAAACTTGTCAAAGTAGAGGAGACTTCTTGTCGAACCCTGGGAGGAGATTGTACAGCATCAAGGCATAGGTTGTAAAGTTCTTCTTCATTTGAATTAATACAATCAGATTCATTTTTCTGAACAAATTGTCTTATATGGTTTGTTTCATAATCTCCTTGATCATTATGATGAATATGCTTTATGATATTGGCTTTTCAGGTGCTATTTAATTTGGTTTTCTTGTTTGTGTTTGCAGAATTACACTTCTAGGAAAGAGCTCATTTGGAGCGAGGGAGTGAGGCTCCACAAACTTGCATTTGCCCAAGGTAGGCCAATATAAACACTTGTTTGCCTTTGTTTTACTTGCATATTTAGAGAAATATAGTTTTTGATTGGCTTGCTTGTCACTAGATATCTTTAGATACTAGGAAGGTCGATCTTGTCTACAACCTCGACTCATTCCACGTGACAAAATGGCGACTCCGCTGGGGACTTGATTGTTTTCCTTGTTTTCATTTTGACTTGAGAAACTTGCCTTTTTGTTTCTGTTTTTGACTTGTTGTGTGTGGAATTGGGTGGATTTAGTGGCTCTAGGTTTGTTTTGGATTTTCATAACTTTAGGAGAAGTCTTCACCCTGCGCTTGTATCATAGTGCGTACCTCTACGCATGTTTACTTTGCACACAGAGCGGGCACTCACCTGTGCAAACTCTGAGCCTGCGGACCTTCTAAATTTTTTAAAAACTTGATTTTTCCTCTTTTAATTAGTTTTATTTTGGTTTAGGTGTTTTTATCCTCTGCCCAAACCTGCTTGTGACTTGTCAAAAGCTTTCCTTGGTCTAATTTCATTGGTGTTAGGGTTTTAGGTGAAATTCCTAGAAATTTTGGTTGCCGGTTTAGATTTTCATTTTGGTCGTGTAGTAGCTCAGAGCTTAGAAGCATAAAAGCCTCAGATCACCCTGGTTTTTATTGCATTCTTGTGAGTCTGACCATTTGTAAAATCAACATTTGTTGAGGAATCCATCTTGAGTTGTCTCTTTCCAAAATTTCAAAAAGCTTGTGTTAAAAGTTTGGATTTCATTTTTACAAAAAGAACAAAAGATCGCTTGTTTTTTACTAATTTGTGATTCTAGACAAGTTAGTCCTTGGTTTTCTTATCGCCAAGTAAAACATCCATGAAAAGACAAAAAACATTTTGTAAGCTTTTACTTCAAGTAGTTTTTTATAATTTGTAGATCTTAAGATTTGCTTTGTTCATAGTTTTCTCAAGATTTGCTTTAGTTATAGTTTTAAGTGTTTTTATAAAAATACGAAAATCTCTTTTGAAAAAGTTTGTTTTGGTAGCATTTGAGCATTTGAATGAAAAAGGAAATTCTTGTGCAAATAACTAGTTGTCTCGTTTTGAGTGCATTGGAACAAAAAACTCTTCTTTAAAATTTGTTTGTTAAGAGAGATTTGTGTTTACACGCATTTGCATTCTCAAACTCTTTCCTAGCTAGAAATTCATTGAAGAGAAAAGATTGTTTGATCATCTTAAGTGCATCTTTTTAGTGATTTCAAGTCGAGTCTTCACACCACGAGTTTCATTTCCGCACCTCTTGACTTAATCAAAAACCAATAAAAGCAATACTTAAAGTAAAATTAATCTAGAAATCTTTTTATTTCTAGGGCTCTATTACACCAACATAGCTTAGGCTAGTGCCTTGGAGTAGGGAGTACTTAACTCTCCAAGATAGTAAAACAAACAAGTAGCTGTATCTTGCGGTAGGAAAGAAATCCAATTGTTGCAT
>APFE030688263.1:17297-29969 GCA_000404065.3 Pinus taeda
CTTGGAGTAGGGAGTACTTAACTCTCCAAGATAGTAAAACAAACAAGTAGCTGTATCTTGCGGTAGGAGAAAAATCCAATTGTTGCATCTATTCTCTGGGAAAGCTCCTCTTAAAGGAGAAGCACGAGATCATGTCCAAACCAGTGTGGGAATCAATCCTTCCTCATTGGGAATGACGCCATATATTCAAGTATTACAAATGGTAAACCTCGGATTAACCATTGTCGAGGAGCCTGGGGTCACTTGTTGGTAAACCTTGGTTTATGTCAAGGAGCCTTCAAGGGGACTGGGCTTGTTACTCTGCCCTTGCGTGCATATCGGATCGTAGAATGTTCCCCCGGTATATTTGTTTCTGTTGGTAACCATAGTGACCATATTCTATAGGATTATTTCTAAGGTGACGGTGGCGGGAAGATCCCACTGTACCTGGAGTAGACGTCGGCTAGACTCACTTGGATTTTCTAGGGGTTTCTCTTCACTCAAGATGGTTAAGTGGAGAAACTTGTGCCAGTCTATTCATTAAGTAGGTTTTCGGGGTAACTGTTCCAACCGCTATTTCTGTATCGACTTCTGCGATGTTGGATTTCATCACCAACTAGTGTTTTCAGTACGGAAAGTTACTGCTTGTGTGTGAATGATCTCCTAGATTCTTTAGGCGTGTGATTCAATTTGTTTGGTTCTTTAGAGACTTTAGGTGGTCTTCATTGAGATTTTACTTTGTTTGCATGTGAAGTAGTTAAAAGTCTTTAACTGTGACTGAATTACCAAGGCAGTCTCGTAGACTTTGAGGCTAGTCCCCTGAGTTTGTAAACGTGGCTGAGTTATTGAGGAAGTCCTGTAGGCTTTGGGGCCAACCTCCTGAGGAAGTACCGAGCCAGCTTGAAGGCTTGAAAGTCCTCGTAACTCCTAGAGACAGTAGAAGTGGGTCACCTAAAAAAGGAGAATCTTCTTTGATAGTACATTCTAATTCTCAACCGTTAGTAGTTTCAGAAGTTACTGGTAGTGTTGCATCTACTAGCGATATAGGTGAAGAACCGGAAATATCTGAACCCGAATTTGAAATTGCTGCTACTCCCATATCAGAGTTTGCTTCTCCAACTTCTAGTGGTCCTAGTTCACCTAGGGTAGAAACAATAATTACCCAAGATCTTCCTTCTGGCCTAATAGCCATTGAAGAACTTGCTATTTCGGACAACGAAGAAAGCATTCCTTTTCCAGAAGATCGACCTATCTTAGACCTTAGGGAGCGTGAATCAATCTTTTACAATACTCCTAGGAGCAGTGCTTGGTATCGTTCATTGACTAATCTTTTGGAAAACCCGGGACTAAGTTTTTCACCACCTCGTATTTTTTATCACCCAGCACCTAGAGATTACTATCCTTTGTTGAATATGTCTAATCAGTCATCCATGTTTTCTCAATCTCCAAAAACCTTTTTGTACGGCGGTCCTTCTGTTCCCATTGGGTATCAATATATGTCTGGTACTTTTTCGGGAGCATCTCCTCAACCTATCGAACAAAAGTTATTAACTGGAGTAATGGTACTAAACCGTTGAGTGTAGAAGATATTCTCATGATGTCAGGTGGCCAGTCTCCGCCTGGGGGGCAACCTCAAGGTACCCAATATGTGCCTGGGGGGCAACCCCAAGGTACCCTGTATATACTTGGGAGGTAACCTCAAGGTACTCAGTTTGCGTCTGGGGGGCAACCTCAAGGACAGTACATACCTACGGGCAGTACGTTCCTCAAGGTCAACCCCAGACTCAATATGTACCTCCAGGTCAACCTCAGTATCAATATGTACCTCAGGGTCAACCTCAGTATCAATATGCACCTCAAAATCAACCTCAATATCAATATGTAACTCAAGGTCAACCCCAGTATCAGTACGTGCCTCAGGGTTATCAACCCCAAGGTTAGTACCCAGCTCAAGGTTACCAACCACCTTCTGGTCAATCATGTTATCAACCCTACCCTCAACCCAGTTATGGTCCTCAATATCCCCAACCTGTTATGGGTCCGTACCCCGGAACGAATTTAGTGTGGGATCCATCTCAATCTCAACAGGTTTTGAAATCGAATACGCAGTCGTCATCTCAGCCTGGACAACCCTTGGTTTCTGGTCCATCCCAGCAACCCGTCTAGTCTACTGTTCAAACTTATGCACCTTCTGTAGTTTCTCAGTCTGGGCCTAGTACACCTCGTACTCTGCCTCAAACGTCTGCTGCAACTACTGCAACATCTACTCCATCTACCCCACTTCTTCTGGAGTATCAAGACAGAGCTTCCGGTTTCTACTATCTTGTTATCTATTTCCTCAGACATCTTCACCTCAGTTCTGGACTCACGGTTCATACTTCCGGGTTTTCTGATGCCTGATAAGGAAAGTACAGTTACTCCACTACTCAACCTCATATAATCAACCGTCGCATACCAAGGAACAGTACCAATACGGTCCTGCCTGCGCAGCAACCAACCTATCAGTATCAATCGTTACCCTGGTATTACATATCAACAACTCAGCAACCTAGTATGGTTCGTTAATCCTGGTTTTCTTTAGGAGGTCCAAATATCCCAAATGTGATTCCCATTCCTAGTTATCCTGGATATCCTCCTCCTGGGGCTGGTCTGCAGACCCCGAGTTTCAGGGACCCTAATCGTCAGTTACCGTTTATCGCAACTTTGGACTTGCCTGATTTGACGCGTCTTACGAACGATCCAATTAACTATCTTCAGTATTGGCCGCCAATGCCGCATAAGTTGCCCAGTGATATTCCTAAGTTTGAAGGTAAGCCAGGAGAGGGCCCGTCGAACCATGTGATGACTTATCACCTCTGTTGTGCGTCTAATTCCATTTCAGATGATTCAATTCGTTTACAACTTTTCCAGCGCTCTTGCATCCAAATGGTACATTGAATTACCGCGAGCCACTTTTTATAATTTTAGTCAGTTAGCTACCTCGTTTTTAACTCATTTTCAGTTGCCAGTGAGATATGATAATGGCACGAAATTATTAACTTTGTTAAAGCAGTCAACGTCCACTTACATTTCAGATCATATCCATGAATGGAGACGTCGACGGCGTTTAGTGAAAGTTTATATCCCGGATCAGATCTTAGTTGAATGGTTTGTAAAATCTTTACTACCCAAGATCACTGAGGATGTAGCTAAGGCCGGAGTAGTTACTGAGGAGCAAGTAATTGCTCAAGCACAGTACCTTGATTTAGTTTATACTCAGTCAGGTATGTTACATGAGAAAATCCCTGATCTACCCAAACAAAATCAAATCGCTGCTACTCCTTCAGGGTCTCATGCCACTGATGGTATGATTGGTACGGTTAATACCAAAAGTAAGAAGAAATATTCCAAGAATTCTTCTCCTATCATAACCTTGCCAGATTCCTCGATAGGAGAGTCTTCCGTGGAACTTTTCGCCGATATTCACGTTGTAGAGTCATCTACAGCTAAATCCAAAACTGGTGGTAAGAAGAAAGGGAAGAAGAAGAATAAAGCAGATAAAAACTCAAAAGAGAAACCCGAAAAAGCAGAACCAACTGATGAAAAACGCAAACCTCGTTATCTATGTCTCATCTGCGATGTAGAACATTATACGAGAGACTGCCCTCATCGCGCAGAGGTTGCGAAAATTGTCAAAGGTTCCCAAACTCCTGTTGTCTTGAAGGATCCTTTCCCATCTCAAGACAGTAAGATGATAGGTTCGTCCTCCAATGCCAATGAAGAACCCATATTGATGATGTCCCATGTTAGGATTGCGAATCAATCGCAAGATTATGGTAGTAAAAGTCCTGTTGATGGTAGAGAAGCAAAATCTTCTCATTCGAACCCATCAACCTCAGCTCCCGGTTCCGATCCACTATAGATCGAGAAACCTAATCCAGACTTAGTAATCAAACTGCCTGCCAAGGGTATACTTCGAAAGTCTGCTTTCAATCCACATGCGAGAGCATCTCAGAACTATAACATTGTTGAGGATTTAGCTATTTCACCCTCAACAATGTCGGCTTTGGAAGTGCTGCAATCATGTCCAGCACAGCGTAAATTACTTTTGTCGGCTATAGGAGCTGTTGATGTTCAAGACTTGAACCTTATAATCTTCGATCTAGAAAATAGTGCACCGCTCTTACCTCATCAAATGGCTGTCCAGATTCCAGTGATAGTCAAAAACATACCTGTTCATAGAACTGTGATTGATGAGGGAGCTTCCACGTGTATTATGTCGATACAGTGTTGGAGATCACTTTGTTCTCCATCACTAAATCAATCCCCAATGATTCTAAAGGCCTTTGATGGCCGTGTGTTTCATCCTTTTGGCATTCTACAGGATTTACCTATAGGGGTTGAAGGTAAAACCATTAATCTAGATGTCGAGGTGGTTGATGCCCCTCTAGATTACAACCTTCTCTTGGGCCGTAGTTGGTCTTACGCTATGACAGCTGTCGTTTCATCGGTCTTTCGGCTTATAAAGTTCCCTCATAATGGAAAGATCGTAACCTTAGACCAACTATCTTACTTTTCATCCAACCCAGCCTCTGCTGAGAGCATTTAGCATGTTGGTAAAGCGACGATCCCATATAAGGATGTTGGAGTAGGACTAGTTAAAGATTCCGGTTTACTGGGCACTTTTCCTCTTCCTCCTATCAACGCATCCTCTTCTACTGCAACCATTCATATGATTTCATCAGATACCATTGTTAATGATGATCCTTGGATCATACCTTCTGAATCTGAGATAGACTCATTTGGTACTTTTATTCCCTTGAGTCCGTATGAACTTGCGTATCAGACCATGCAGTCATTTTCCGACACAACATCAACCCAAATCGACTTAATGAATGTGGTCGATGAGGAATCACTTTCAACATCAAACTCGGATTTAATAACATTTTCTGAACTTGTTCAAACTGATGAGCAAATTCATGAAATCCTATGTGTCGATGAGTTACCATGGGAAGATCTTCATCACAGATCTTCATTTTTACCTGAGGGCGATCGTTTTGAAAATGATTTTTCATCAATTTTTACGACTGAATATGTCAAGGACGCTCAGAATCCAATGAAACATCCTGATTCTCAGTTAAACTTGGGAAATATTTCTCGAACTATTCCCCTTGACATTTCAGTTAAGCCTGGAATTGTTGAAAACATTCATATAGGTGCCTCTTGTACGGAAGATGAAATTCAAACATATAAGGCCCTATTTCAAGAATTCCGTGATGTGTTTTCCTGGTCATATGAGGAACTGCCAGGAATTGACCCCGAAATTGTAGTTCATGAAATCAAAACTTTCCCAGATGCTAAACCCGTCCAGCAACGTTTGCATCAGATTCACCCAAGAAAAGCTACTGCGATTAAAGCAGAAATTGAAAAATTACTCAAAGCAGGTTTCATTTATCCGATCCCGTTAATGGATTGGGTATCGAATATTGTTCCTATTAACAAAAAGCAAGGGACAATAAGAATATGTATCGACTATAGGGACATTAATCGAGCCTATCCAAAGGACAGTTACCCCACTCCCTATATCGATCAAATCATTGATGATTGTGCCGGCAGCGAAATTTTCTCCTTCATGGATGGTTTTTCCGGATATAATCAAATCAATATTCTACCTGTTGATCAACAAAAAATAGCATTCATTTGTCCATGGGGGACATTTGCTTATTGCAAATTACCTTTTGGGCTCAAGAACGTCGGGGCAACTTTTCAACGGGCCATGTCTTATGCTTTTCATGATATCAAGCACATTGTGCAACCCTACCTCGATGACTTGCCTGCTCATTCATTACATCGAACTGATCATCTCGTTCATTTAAGAGCAATCTTTATGAGGTGTAGGAATTATCGGATTAGGTTGAACCCCCACAAGTGTGTTTTCTGTATTGAAACAGGTCAATTACTGGGGTTTGTTGTCTCGAAAGGTGGCATTCGCGTCGATCCCTCGAAGGTTGAAGCCATTATCAAATTGCCTTCTCCTTCGAGTCTTCGCCAACTCCAAAGTTTGCAAGGGAAAGCAAACTTTTTATGTCGATTCATTCCTAACTGCGCTGAGATCACAAAGGGTTTTACCCTGTTGTTGAAGCAGAATACTTCATTCTTTTGGGATGAGATAGCTGAGAAATATTTTGATGCACTAAAACACGCGTTGACCCATGCATGTTGTTGCATCCTCTCAACCGCAGCCAAGATTACTTCCTGTATCTCGCCGCCTCCCATTCCACCATTGGAATGGTGTTAGTTTAGGAAGATGAATTCGGTACTGAACATGTGATATATTACCTTAGTCGAACGTTAAATCTAACTGAGCTAAAATACTCACATGTGGAGAAATTGGCATTGGCAATTGTTCAAGCTGTCCAACGTTTTCGTCATTACATTTTACTACGTAAGACTACAGTTATTTCTAGTTGCAACCCTATGATATATATTTTGACCAAGCAATTTCTGGGGGGCAAGTACTCCAAATGGATTTTCATCCTACAGGAGTTCGACTTGCAGTTTGAAAAGTCTAAGTCAAAGAAATATTTAGTTTTTGCGGAATTAATGTGTGACTTCCTGCATGCTGACACCGAAACTGTGGCGGAGGAGCCCATTGCAGACAAATCCTTGTTTCTAATCAGCACTTTAGATCCGTGGTACGGGGATATCATTGTTTATCTCCAAACCCAATCCTTTCAGCCAGATATTTCACAATCGGAATGTCGAAAAATACGATTCCAGTCCCAACAATTCAAAATTATTGGAGATACTCTTTATCGTCGTGGCGCAGACTCTGTTTTTCGACGTTGTTTGACTAATGAGGAAGCTGAAAGGGTCCTAAATGTCTGTCACTCTGGAGCGTGTGGCGTTCATATGTCTAGGTATGCCACAACCCAAAAGATATTGCGCGCTACCTATTTCTGGCCGTCTATGTTTAAATATTGTATTATTGCGGTCCGAAAATTCCACAACTACCAAATTTTTGATCGAAAGATGCGCGCTCCACCTACTCTTCTTCACCCTATAATTGTCATTGGTCCTTTTGCCAAATGGGGTATCGATTTTATTACATGTAACCCTCACTCGGCCGGGGGGCATGCATATATTATCCTTCCGGTAGATTATTTTATCAAGTGGGCCGAGGCGATGCCTACATTTGATGCAGACGGCAAAACAACTGCGATTTTCATATTCAATCATATAATTGCTAGGTTTGGTGTTCCACAAGCGATTATCACTGATCATGGGCGTCATTTCAAAATGTTATGATGACTGAACTTACAGACCAACTTGGCTTACATCACGACAGTTCAACTCCTTACTATCCACAAGCTAATGGCCTGGTTGAAGCCATCAATAAAGTTCTAGTCATCATGATCCGACGAATCATTGGGATTCATCGGTCAAATTGGCACAACATGCTATTTTCGGCGCTTTGGGTGTATCGAACCTGAGTGAAAACATCGAGAGGTTTCACTCCTTTCCAACTAGTTTATGGTCTGGAAGCTATGTTACCCATTGAGTGCGAAATCCCATCATTGCGAATGGCCATCGAGTTTCTTCCAGCCACTTCCGAAGAGGAACGACATTTGTTATACTTGGCTCAGCTAGATGAGAATCGACGCGATGCTGCATTAGCGATCGAATCTCATGCAAAATGTATTAAAGCCCAGTATGATCGAAATGTGACCCCTCGAAATTTTTCGGAAGGAGATCTAGTCTTATTGTACGATCAGGCAAATGATAAATTAGGCGCTAGAAAATTCGTGCCTATGTGGCATGGTCCCTATGTTGTCAAGTGAAAGCTAGCGAAAGGGGCCTATGAATTGGTAGAATTTCACGGGGTCTCTTTAGGTAAACCCTGAAATGGCCTTTACCTGAAGAGCTATTATGCTTAAAATGAATGTAGAGATTTTTTAGTTAGGTTAGTTTTCCTTCTAGCTGGTGTGTTTTAGATTAAAAAGTGTGCTTAGCTTAGAGAGAATTTTTCGTCGTTATTCCCTCTTATCTTGGTTTTACTCTTGATGTCGCAGATGTCGACGCCTCTCCAAACATACATTAGTTTTGCTGATGGTGCTTGTCGTAGTACATAGAATATTTCTTCTGCAGCTTGGGTTATCTATTCGCCCTCTGACGAGTTGGTATCTATGCATGGGGTAAGCCTCGGTCAAACAACAAACAACATTGCAGAATATAGTGCAGTGATTGAGTTATTATCTGAATTTATTTCATTTGGGATTCGGAGTTTGATAGTGAGGTTAGATTCTGAACTCGTTGTATTACAGCTTAATAGAGTATATGCCATTAGAAATCTAGTATTTTTGAGAGTGCGTCTATTGGAGCATGAATTTGACTATATTGAATATCAGCATATTCTAAGGTCTTTAAATACATTAGCAGATGCAATTGTTTCTCAGATGTTAAGTAGACATGTACAATAATTGTACAAGTAAATTTAAAAACATTCCATAACATGTTTAACAAAATAAGCTGGTAATAATGATATCATATAACATAGGAGTGTGTCAAAATATACATCATCCTCGATCATAGGTTGAAAAACACCTTATGATTGGCAAAAATGATAAGTACATAAAGAAAAAATGTCATATGTGACTATAATAGGTGATCATCCCATCACTGGTGAAGATCTCGATATGAAACCACTGCATGGGCCACCTTAAAAAGGAACCTCCTAAAAGGTCCTGGGACCCCAATCACATAGCGCTGAAGTTGACGAGGGATGTCATCTATGCTGGTCTCTGGAATGTCCCCTGTAAGGCGCTCTAGATGGCTCTCCAACTCGGCGAAAGTCTCTGCTGATTCGTCCTGTGGGGTTGGAGCTGGTTCAACTGGTTGTTTTCTCTCGTAATGCCAGAGAGAAGCTTGTCGTCATGGGCCCACATCTACATTTGAAACTTTTACTATCAGTTTTGGGAAGATATAAAAACAAAAAAAATTAAATTAGGAAAATGTTGAAAATGACTTTACCTGAGTTATCCCATTGCTCTCCTGGCGGAAGAGCCATGTCTGGGTCCCCATGAAAATCAACCCCAGCATAAGGAAAGCCTTCGATAGCAAAAACCTGGTTCTCCAACCATTGGAAATAATCAGGTTTGAACCGAATGACCTCGGTCCCCTCATCAGGATGACGGACCATAACTGCAACCCATCGCATCAGTTTGGGCTCTTGAGGAAGCCCAGCTCCAACAGTAAGGTGCTATAGGATTAACATCGGAACCCTCTCCAGACCAAAACTCACAACTATAGCACCATACCCAAAAGTCTTTAGTTGTTCATTTTTGGCCCTGGTCAGTTGACCCTTTACATTGGTCAGCACAGCATCGCACCAGTTGAAAATGGTGCCTCAAAAGCAATAGACTGCCATCCGCATTTGGGATCCGGTGGCAATGTGTAGCGCTACACTACCGTAGAGTCTGGTAACTGTAAATCCAGTAACCATGAGTTCAGGAAGGGATATGGTTTTTATATCTATCCCTTTGTCCCGGTTCTGGACATTGCAGAACTCTAGCCGGAGGCTCTCGACAGACTGGCCACCTACCCTGGCCCTGAATAGAGTCAAATGTTCACCCCTCCTAGGAAAACCAGTCAAAAATTATATATCGGCTGGCTTGATTTCGAGCTGGTGCCCACCAATAAAGAAGCATTGGTCCTGTATACTCCATCTATCAACCAGCCACTGCAAAAAGTCCACCTAGGCCCTCATGCCAGGTATGGCCCAGAATTTGTATAAGCCACATGCCTTCAATGCATCAATCGAAGGTTGATGATTCATTGCGGTGAGGTCCACATCCTTGTGCCCCCGTTCCTGCCAATCAGGCATGATGTTTATCCTGCATTCAAGTGAAAAGGCGAACTAGAATGCATAAAATTGATTTCTTTGGGTAATTTTGAGTTAGTTATCTTTTTACAAACCTTTGCGCAGGGTACGCACCCCCTTGTTAGGGACAGTGCGTGAGGTCTGCACCTCGCCTTCATGGTAGGTGCGTACCCCCGACTTTTTGCCCATTGCAAAAAGGTCAGGGTACGCGGGGCCCTATGGTAAACCCACGGACCCCCGCACGCGGGTTTTGAAACCTAAAAACCTCCTAAAAATAAAAATCAACCCTAAAAAACAATTTCAAATAGATAGAAATGAAGAGTAGGATGATGTGGATTACCTGGAGGAGATAGCGTTCGATTCCAGTGGACGGATTTTCCGCAATCTTCACAGAAAGTTTCTGGAAAAAACGGTAAAAATGAATGGTAAAAAGTCCTTTTTATAAGTTTTTTGAGTAAATAAATTCTAAATTTGTTTATGTTTCACTTTAAAAGGGTGTTTTTTATGACATTTTTACCCATTTTTAAACAGGTATGAGTAATGTTTGATTTTTTGTTCAGGATAATGGATTTTTTAGGCGAAATCGGTCATTTTCAACGAAAAACCATTAGAGTCACCTTTAAGCTCTTTTTTGACTCCTAAAACATGAAAATATTGCCGATTTTTTCTTTTTAAGCTCGTTAAAATGGAAGTAAAAAGATGGTCCTCTTACAGCCCTTTTCTGACCATAAAAACAAGAAAAGATTGCCAGTTTTTTGTCATTTCAAATTCGATATTGGTCATAAAATGACATGTCGTTGATCACTTTTTTACTTTTTTAGATCAGAGGCACTAATTACGAAAAGTAATCCTTGGTTGTAAAAGATCAAGTGGTTCTCTCAAGTATTATTTTATACTTTTTCGGGCTTGGGAGACACAAATTTACGAAAAAGGTCAACCCTGGAGTCTTCTTAAGTTTCTTCAGACTCTCTAAAAATGAAAAACGCCGAGTTTCTCCTATACTGGACTTGTTAAATTTCGACAGTAAAGGACCTGTTCTAATACAAACAGGAACGGACCACTCCTTCTTAGGGTTCGAATCAAAACTAAGTTGGACTCATCCGAAGGATGAGCTTATAATCAAGCATATGTTATCCTCCTCAAGCTTGTAAAAAATAAAGAGGTACTTGCCAGAAATGGTGGGGGAAAAGAGAGGAAAATGAGCCTGTTTGTCATACTTTGTAACCACTCTTGAACGCGACACTTTCATTCACCTGGGTTGGGGAAATCTTTTGCCTAACAGTTGATCAAACCAAATTGAAAGTCTTGAGCTGGTTTCTGGGTATTAAGTTTGGGTCAATTGTCACCAAACCATCTGTTGTGCCTTTATGTGTTCAAGAGGTCAGTGTAAATAAGCCATTCATCTGCAAAAATATCTGCCATCCATCTTGACCATCCCTGAGTCAGTCCTTGGAACTAAATTTCTTCAAACTTGATCTATGATTTCATGTTGTGGGCTTGCCTACGACGAATCGCTTTCTATCGACTTCAACTCTTTATCTAGAAAGATGATCTAGAAATTGCCAGTACCTTGGGATCTTCATGCCTCAATGGCAGGTTTCTCACCTTCGATGATAGGTTGCATCATTGACCTTCGATCGAAGGATTCCGTGACATGTTCGATATCGACACATCTAATCACATCATGGATTGTACTGAGTACTTTGATAGACATTTTCATTATTGGTGGTTTCTCTCACACTTGTTAACGGTTTACATAATCGACTGGTAGTCAAGTGGTTTCTACCATGTTCGACTTTGACACATTCATTTGCATGGATAGAATCGTACTATTTCGAGAAGTAGAAATGACGACCCTGGATCTAGTTTCCACCATCCAGGTTGCGAGGAATTTTGTATTCATTATATTTTAGACTATTCATAAACAGATGGCTGTGTCCATACTGTGTCTACATGTGTCTACACTTGTGATGTATTACAAGAACGTTCCTATATCAGAGCAGTAGTTAGCTTTCTAGTTAGTTTTGATCTGAGTATGGGAATGCCTACCTCAGCGATGATATGATCTCACATATATATATTTTGCATCTGAATGTTTCTACAGGTTCCAACCGAGCTCTCCGCAAGATGATCCTCGAAATGATAAAGTATTGCACTCTTCCTAAATGATAAATGAAATCCTCATCTACTACAGACTTCGCACTTTAGGGGGTAATCTGTTACACAAAAATATCGTCACCATGTCTATTTGCAGTCAGTATGGGTCTATCATCACTTATACTGTCCTCCTAAG
This sequence comes from Pinus taeda, assembly GCA_000404065.3. Classification (NCBI taxonomy): domain Eukaryota; kingdom Viridiplantae; phylum Streptophyta; class Pinopsida; order Pinales; family Pinaceae; genus Pinus; species Pinus taeda. The sequence goes on from APFE030688263.1 coordinate 29,429, forward strand.
CAAGTCTCAGACCTTAGCTCTCCATGTCAAGCTTTGAAAATGAGAGAAAGACATTGAAAATCAATATTAGTCTGGTTCCGCACTTTCTCTCACTTTTGCCTGCGGGCCCACACCCTTTGTTCATATTACCTGTGTATCTGCACGCTCTGTCTCTAAAGGGGTGGATGCGTACCCCTGTAAAAGTAAAAAGGCGCAAGTTTATCCTAAAAAACTCACTTTTGGGTTAATTCTAGATGTTTCTAGAAGGATTTTTGACGTGGATTGTTCACTCCAAGGTGGTTCATGCATCCCAAAAGAGAAGGAGCTAATCCCTTGATAGGAGGAGCTATCCCTTTGAAGGAGGGCTTTATTCCTTTGAAGGAGCACCTAGTAACTTCCCTCCATTGCACTATAAATTAAGGCATTGGGTCAGTTGTTGGAGAGGTTACAAGCTGAACATTTTGAGGGTAAATGCTGATGGAATTGGGACTTCCTAGTTAAACTTGAGAGGAGAGATCACATACCTTTTGGTTTCATTGGGAAGTGAGTGAAACTTGTCAAA
>APFE030688263.1:30215-52472 GCA_000404065.3 Pinus taeda
CCTTGATCATTATGATGAATATGCTTTATGATATTGGCTTTTTAGGTGCTATTTAATTTGTTTGCTTGTTTGTGTTTGCAGACTTACACTTCAAGAAAGCTCATTTGGAGCGAGGGAGCGAGGCTTCCACAAACTTGCAATGGATCCAAGGTAGGCCTAAAACACTTGTTTGCCTTTGTTTTAATTGCATATTTAGAGAAAGATATTTTTTGATTGGCTTGCTTGTGACTAGATATCTTTAGATACTAGGAAGGTCGATCTTGTTCGCAACCTCAACTCATTCCGCGTGACAGTCCTTGGTCTCTTCCTTGCCACATGTCCTTCATGCTACTCAGTGTCCTCATGGTCCACCAATGCCTTGCCTTTCATCTCTTATTTCTTGGCTTTGAATTTCTCTTTCTCGATGACTAGTTGTTTTGCCTTAAGTTGAATGTTTTCTTGCTCAAGGAATGGAATGATGAATTTGGCCCTTTCCAAATTGTCATTAAGATTCATGAGATGATAATCCTTCTCTTTGATGAATTCTTGTAGGTTTTGATGCTCATCATGTGCCTCCAAGTCAACCAGGCCAAAGTCATGCTCAATGGGCTCCTCATCATGCAATGAAGCCTCATGATGTGATGGTGATCCCCATTCTGCTGATGTAGTAGGCTTGGGCCCTTCCTCAATTTGAGGAGAAAACACAAGGCTTATACCTCTGTGATATGTCTTGGTCACCTCAGGCCTAGGTTCCTTGGAAACCTCATCATGTTTTCTTGATGACCCCACCTCCATGGGTTGTACAGACATGGTTTGGTGCTGGCTTGGTGAAGTGGTTATATGCATTTTTCCATTCTGCCTCAATGAAGGTGTCCCATGTCATGTTCTTTTATTTCAAATGATGGAATGCTATAACCTTTATTAGGCTATGGTGAAATATGGTGGGGTAATGCACTTTGCCTTTCAATTTTACCCTTTCAGACATTTTGGCTAGGCTCCTATACAAGTAGCTGGCCAAATTTAGAGATTTGTCAGTTGTAAAGTGCAAGAGCAGTCTTATGTGGTATCGGTATAGCTTTGAAAATTTTCCCTCACATGTGAATAACATCATGACAACCTTCATCAATGGTGCATATCTCTCCAACAGGTATCTGAATGGGAAAACATGTCAGTGAGCTCCTTTGTATTGTGATTTCAACTAGAGTTTGTACTCTTCTAGGTATAGGTTCATGCCTTTGAACTAGTTTTCACCATGGTTTGGTATGCCTGTAGCTTGAGAGATGGCATCTACTAAAAAAAAGAAATCATTCCCTACAATAGTGATATTGTCTTCCTTCAAGTTGAGGGAAAATAGACCTATGAGATGCTCATGGTAACCTACTTCATGCACTCTTTGACAAAACGCTAAACAATTGACATCTTCAAGGCATTTAATGACAAATGGGAGGAGGTTATTTTATTGCAATTAGAGGGCTCAAACCTTAGTATTTTCCCCCTTGTTGTGCTTCCTCTTCTGTGTTGGTGATGAGTGAGGCTCCATACTTTTAACCCTAGGTGAAAGGCAAGCAAAAATAGTGAAATTTTCTGCTGTGAGGTAATGGGTGGTATGATGGACTTAGTAGTTGCCTAAATTTGTAAGGAAATTTAGGAGGGTAGGGGATGATGTCAACGAGTAGGGGAAAAAGGAATTTTGGGAAATGAGTGAGGGGAGGGGGTGGAAAAAGCCAAAACACATGCCTATCTTAGAAGGAGATAAGGTAGATTAGGGTTTAGAGGAAAATGATAGAAAATGAGCGGATAAGGCTTTGTGATGGATGGAAATTGTGTATTAGCTACAAACTAAGGTGTAGGGACAAGAAATCTAGGGTTTAGGGCAGAAGCTCATCATTTTAGGATCAAAACCATGAAAATCATGTAAACCCTAGAATAAGAATTATTTGATCATTTTCTTGACATGTGAGGCAAAGGAGGGCATGAAAATCATTATACTTGTTATAGAGCCTGGATGATGAAATGACTAAAGAGGAGCTTTGAAAAATGAATTTTTGTGGTCAAACAATAATTTTGGACAACTCTGCCCCGTGTGCAGTGAAGGGTCCCGGTGCACAACGTGCTATCCAGGTGCGCAGTGAAGGCTCTCTATGCGCAACGAGAGTCAATTTTTGCTAGTGAAGGCTATGGAATCACTATTTTTTGCAAAGAAGAGGGAGGAGCTCAATGATAGGATGGTAGAAAAGTGCAAATGCGTGTGAATGAGCTTCTCCATTTTCTTTTGGTGTCTAGGTGATTAATGAGGTAGGATGGCCCACCTCACCAATTCACTTTCTTTTTGAGTTTTGTAGCCTTAGGACCTGTTGAGGCCTCGGAAATCGCTGCCACAACATTGGGGATAACCACCCGGTCCAGACCTTGGTACAGCTCCTTTTCCGTTTGGAATAGTGGCTCCGACTGGAGATAACGGGACCAGTTTCCCAATAATGAAATAAAAGGGATGGATGGGTGATGAATAGATTGCTTAAGTGATAGGCGACTAGCTTATTCTATTGAAGAAAATAGGGAAACTAATACTAATCCCAGGAACAACTTATTCATTCGGAATGCAGTGTTAAAAAATCTTTATCTATCTAGCAGGCATATAGATGACTCTGTAAAATAAATAAGAGATGTTCAATCATTCAAAGATTGCTTCACGTGAATAGTCACAATGAAGCGATAAATACAAATTACTGCATTCACTGTTTATATCATTGATACATATATACGATTGAAAGGGAAGCATGCGATAAACAACCAATAGTGGAATGTGTAAGGAATTTTGTGAAAAACACACACATATATATAAGCGATAATAGCAAGAGCGATTTAAACAACAATTCATATAATGAAAATGAATACAGACACAGATAATAGTACCATGTGAGCTATAGATCAATCCGAAATATCAATCGCTATTCGAAATTCCTTCTTCAACACAGAAATGCTTTCAAACAATGACAATAGTGCACATTTGCATAAAAGCCTTCCTCATCAAATTCAGAATAATTGGTCAAGTTTCATAAAAGAATATCCCTGAAGTACAATAGTGCAACTTAAGGGTTTAAATCATATACAAAACTTTTACCACCCTTTCTAAATGCATGAAAGGTTCTATAAATACTACTAAACTAAAAAGATCTATGAAACAAAATCGTACTAAATTGGTATCAGTAAATGCAGTCTATCTCTCAGGAGCGATCTGGCAGTCGGCGAAGTGAGTCATGCCTCAGGTTGTTTGCCCTTAAACCTTAGCTGGCTTATCATAAGCATTGATTCTACTTCTGGCGGTTTGTTGAGGCGCAAACTGAATTGGGCGTCGAAGGTGGCATCCTGAATGTCGGGCATAATATACCCGACAAAATCGGTTAGGCACTTCAAGGCGGCTCTTTGGCTGTATGGCTTGATTAAGAAGAACCAATAAGCATCCCACGTCAAACTGTTGATTCCAGCGATCAATCTTGCGTTTTTCTCTAGCTCCGGATAGCATGAGTGCTCCAACATATTTGCCGCTGTTAATTGACCTGGAGTGCATTGGGAAATTACATTAGATAAATAAAGTGTATTATTTACTAATTCAACCAAATTTCCACTGATTGTCTTGCATCTGGAAATTGTTGTTTCTGCTTTCGTTAGTTGCGATTGCCATTCTGTGAATAATATCTCTTTGTGCGATTCTGGAATTCTCGGTAGATTAGTTGCCCGGCCTATATCAGAATCCTGCCATTCTATAAAGTTTGTCAGTGTTTCTTCGGCCTGATCCAAATCGGTTCTTGCTTTTTCTATCTTTTCGCTTATAGATGCTACCAATTCGCACAATGGTTCTGCTTGTGTAATCTGTTGACATAGTAGCTTAACTTGATTAATCAATGCCTTATTTAACTGGAGCGCTTTTGCTTTCAACTCATCTATCTGAGGGAGCTTTTTCATTTGCTCAATTTGAGTGGTCAATTGAGCGATTTGATCATCTTTTACTTTCATTGTTCCCTCAGTTTATATTCTTAACTGCTCCAGTGCCGCCGATAGCTCCTTTTGCCTTTGGATTGCACCTTCATCAATTCTCTGCTTTTGCTCTTGCAATTGCTTGGTCAGCTGATTATTGTTCTGTTGCTGCACTAGAAATTCTTTCTCCGCCTGCTCTGCCCTCTGCTGAACTTCTGATAGTCTCGCCTGTAGTGAAGAGATGTCTTGGTCCTTGGTCTTTAATAAACTGCTTACCTCCGATGCTTTATCAATGGTTTCTGTTGAATATGCTCCAGCGAATTGCGATATCTTGGTTAAGTCATCGAAGGGGTCGAATTCCTCTTTCCATACAACATTGCCCGTTACTGTTAATTCAGGGAATGGGGAAGGTTGACCAGTTCTTCTCCTTTTCCTCTGTCGCTTTACAACAGCTTTATGCTTAGGGCTATAAAATACATCTAAAGAGGGGATCTCTTCAATTTGCAAAACGATCTCTCCCGTTGGATCTTTAGGAATTATCTCTGGTTCTTTTGTTTTGGGTAGGCCGTTGGTTTCACCTGAAACCGGTTTCGATGTCGCTTCCTATGTATCACCTTCTTTAGAAACCTCATCATATTTCGAGCACTCTAGGTTATCAATAATTGTACTGAATTTCTTCCATTGCTGGAGCAAATTCGGATCAACTAATGTATCATTGTTATTCTTAGAGCTGCTCTCTTCTTGGGTCTTCGCTTGGGTTTCTTCTTGTCGCTGCACATTTTCCTGGGTCACCTCTTGCCTCTGGCTATGTGCTTCCTCCTGCTGTTTTGATGTAGTAGGAGGTGGTGTATTATCTTGCTTCTCAGACTCGCTTGACCTGGTTGTTGTCAAACAGTCGCTAACAGGTCTAGAGGCAGAGTTTGCAACCTCTGTTCTCTAATTCTGTTAAATTCAACTAGCCCTTCATCATTATACACATTTCTGGAAAGCGACTTGACTTGATACAGTGATTCGGCCGATGCGAACAAATCTTCGAATTTGTCTTCTTTGTGCTCGACCTTGGCCAATTTGGCCTGGTCGAGCGCATTGTAAGCGATCTTCCTTGGATCATACTGCCTTCTTGGCAGAGTAGCCAGTGTGAGAAAATTCATTTTCCCAGCTTCCTTCTCTACATGCTTGATGTCATGCAGGGTATACACTCCAATTCGTAATGGAAAAGAAGGCCAAACATGTTTTTTAGCTCTTTTTCAGGGTCTGGTAACCCCTTCAGCACTGATTTGATAAGCTACTCACTGGCAATAGCTTATCGGGGATGTAAAGTGGTAGCACATGTGGCCTAGCCTGACTGCCAAAAACTCTGATGTAGGTGAATTTCTCCTCCCCGAACCAACTTTCTACTGCAGTCAAATCTACCCCTGCTTGCTCAGAAATTTTTGGGGCAAGCTTATTAAAAATGGAATAATGAATTGGCAACATAAAACCGTCGCAGATTTGGTAGAGGTGGTGCTTATAACTAGTCTTCCATAGTTTTCGATAATATATGTGAATGGGTGTGGGGTCTTATGACGTCCACCTCCATCCCAGCACAAGAAACTCAGAATTAAAACACAACACATCCATAACATAGGAACTGTAATAAAATGACGGAATAACCCTCTCTGTGACACGATAATCAGACCTGAAATCGAGGATGGCTTTGGCTAACTTGTCGGATAATATGACCGCCCAATCCATAATTTCTCCACTACATGCTGCCTCCATTTTGGGAACCATTTCTATGGTGAAATTGGTAGAGTCATGCAATCCCCATAGCCTACACATCATAATTCGAGCGTAACAGTAAGGAGAACACATGGAGTCAACTGAGTACTTACCCGAGTTTTCATGCTTGTGTTTTGCTGGATTCTGTCTCCAGCCTCGAATTGGTTCAGACTCGGTTTCGTTCTCTGCTCGAAATTTCTCCAGAAATGCAGCATTATATTTCTTCTCTTCTTGTGGTAGGTGATACATTAGCCTTAGGTCTTCGGCTCGAGACGAGCTGAAAATCCTCCCGTCTGTAGTGTTAAACTGTCTGTTGATAATTGGGAGCTCTTGGATTGCCCATCTTACCGCATCCGTGTAAGGAATAATTTGTTCCCGAGCCGCTATTTTGTGTAGAAAGGAGTCAGCCAAGTCTTTTAAATTGGCATCAGATTTGCTGGTATTCTCACATGAAATTTCTATTCGGTCACCTTTGGCCCTTCTGCTTCAATTAGATTATAAGTCCCTTGCCAAGTGGTCCTGGTGAGTCCTAAGCATGTTGTATCTGATATAAGCCCTTTATTCTTTCCACTTGGACCGGCGACAGCTTGCCCTGCGGCTGGCGAAGCAGTAGGCATTGTAGTCTTCTTGGATTTCTTTCCCATTCCACTTTATTCTATTTCTATGGAAGAATTTTGCACAGAGTGAAAGATAAGCGTAACACATGCAACAATAATGTGAGTTGAACAGAATGAAATATATATATCTAGGTGCATTCATAGCGATCAATCGACTTAAGGCGACCTTAGGATCAAATCCGTGGATAGATCTCAAGCCTATTATTCTCATTAAATGGTCGTTACGGCCTATCAATCTCATTAATTCCAGTTGCTTCGGTTAATGGCCGAATGATTTATTTGAAGCATGCTTTGGGTGATTTGGCGGTTTGAACGCGGATGAGCGGGTTTCCAAAGAATATGGCCTTAATTACGAATCAATCATATTAAACTGCCTTTATGACTGTTACTTTGAAAACTGCGCTTTTTTGCCCTTTACGTAATCGGGCATCGGGGAAATGCTAAGTTATTGCATTGGTTTTGTTTGGAATCCCTGATCGCTGATAGCGATATCGCATCGCGTTGGGCATAGCTGGTCGCTTAGGATGAGGGCATGGTAAGTCGCCGATCGCCGATAGCGATATCGCATCGCATCGGGTGAGGGGGAGCTTCTTTGCATTTAAGTATGATTTGCGATTGGCGATTGCCGATTTTCGCATCGGCGAAAACCAAGATGTCCTTTAAGTTGAGCTTTCTTTGTGATTGTGATATGCGATCTTGCGATCGCTTTATCGCAATGATAAAGATAAATCGTTTTATGTTTGGGTTTATCGATTGGTTTTATTTAAAATGCCTTTTAATAATGTTTTCTTTTATTCGAGCCTTTTTTTAAATAGAACTTTAAATTGATACCAATTTGGAACAAAAATTAAAAGGGACCCATTTCACATTATAATTTTGGAATTTTAATGATATGAAATGGGGGGTTGTTGTATGGCACAACAATTGGCGATTCGCTGGGAGAAACAGTTATCTCTGAAAAGTATAGAAATGCTTAAACTTTTTTCAAAATAGAAATTTTTTTCAAACGGGAAAATTCTAATATAACTAGGTATTATTGTATTCTAAAGAAAACAAAACTTTCTTTGCTAATTTCCTCTCTTGTTAAAAATAGATACATTCCAGATTATTAAATTGGCATTTATTGGTTGATATTGATAAAACGGGAAACTTTTCCAACTGAACTATTAAAATTAACTCTTTTTCCGTAGGTAGAGCCTCTGCTGCTAGCAAACGTCCATAGTCTCGGCAGGGATACCTTTTAACCATATCATTGTCTATTGTCCTATTCACTTCAAAGCATGATTAACAGAATGAACTCAAAATATGTTTTTTCACATTTTACATTTCTTTTCTTTTTCTGCTATTTTATAAGATAAAAAGCCATTGCCCTGGTGTGGTAGCCAGTTAATTGACAATGCCATTCACTGGTAGTAATCTAACCGAACAAGTTGGTTCGTGATGAGACCCCTTGTCTTACAATTGAAGTCATTACCCTATTTTGGTATGCAGTGTTGGTAATGTCAGCTAAACTATTTCCCTATGAACATGGTAAGTAGGCTTGTAATAAGACCTCTTAACTTTTATATCTAGTATTCTTGGAATTTCATCCTGAATAATCATGAACTTAGGTAACATAGGATAGCCAATTTTCCTCCTTAAGGTAGGATGGATGACAAGGTAAGAGTTTGAGATGTTGAACTTGGATTAGCTTCTTTTTTAATATTGATAACCTTTTATAACCAATTTGAAAAATATAAAAAGATTTACAAGATTTATAAATTTCAAGAGGAGTTCACTAGGATTGTATTGTAGTTTTAGAATGCAATTATAACTAATTTCCTAGAAATTATTCCTTTTGTTTAATACTTCTGTTTATTAAAAGTAAATATTGCATTTCTTGTTTTCGAGAAACTCTTTGAATACAACAAAGGTCAAATAGAAAATTCCTTACAGTTTTATTTTCTAATTTCGCTACAAACTATAAAAATACTAAAAAAGGAGAAGGGGTTACCTCCTCAGTTGAAAAATTTCCTTAAGATTAGGCCATTAACAGGGAGAGAATCTCTCAAGCCTGACAAATCTTGGAGCATGAAGGTCGAATGGCCTATCTTTTCACAGATCTGAAACAGTCCAAGCCACATTTTCTGGAATTTGGTGTGATTCCCTTTATCATCGTGGGCTTTGTCCCATTTCAGGACTAAATCACCAACTTGAAATTGTTTAGAACGAAATGAGATTGAATCAAATGATGACTTGATGATCTGCTGATGTTTCGCATGAATAATCTTGGTTTTTTCTCTTTCTTCTTCCAATTTTAGGATTTTGTCATGTCTAAGTTGTAAAGAAGAAGAAGGATTTTCTTCAATAAATTGAACTAGAGCTAGAGAGGGAAGAATAAGAATTGTTGGTAGTACATATTCTTTTCCATAAACGAGTTTAAATGGGGAAGAACCTATAGAAGCCTTTTGTGTTATCCTGTCAGCCCATAATGCAAATATTAAAGATTTGTGCCAGTTCTTGTGATTTTGTTCGATAGTTCGCTTGATAATTTTAATAAGGTTTTTGTTTGTAGATTCTACCAAACTGTTACCCTGAGAATAATAGTTAACAGAATATTTGAGCTTGAAACCTCTTTTGATTGCGAAATCAAACATAGCATTGCTTGAAAAGTAAGATTCATTATAAAAAACAAGAGCATTCAGGACACCAAACCTGGTAATGATGAATTGATCTATGAATTCAATGATGGCTTCAGAGTTTGTTGTCTTTAGCAGAATTGCTTCAACCCACTTGGTAAAGTAATCGGTAGCAGTAAGGATATACTTGTGCTGTTTGGAAGAATTAGGAGTAATTTCTCCAATAATGTCCAATCCCCATTGCTCAAATGGATGTTCAATGTTGACTGGTTGCAGAGGAAAGGCTGATTTCTTTAGTCTTCCACTTGAAGTTTGACAGCTTGGGCATTTCCTCACATATTCATGAGCATCTCTAAATAGAGTGGGCCAGTAATATCCAGCATGGATGACTTTGTGAGCTATTGTATCAGCTCCCAAGTGCCCTCCCGCTGGTCTGTCATGCAATTCCTGCAAGACCCTTTGTGCTTCCTGTTTTTCAAGGCATCTTAGTAAAATGGAATCATAATTTTGCCTAAACAGAACATCATCAATAATGGTAAAATTTTTTGCTTTCAATCTTATGGCCCTTTTATTTTTGTAGGACAAGTTGGGAGGTGCATATCCATTTTTCAAGTAAAATATTAAATCAACATACTGTGATTCAGAATTAATGACACTTACCTGATTGATGGTTTAAGGTTGATCTGTATCACTTGATTCTGGAATGTTGGACGCGCCTGCCAATAACCTGCAAAAACCTTGGCCTCTAACAATCTTTGCTGGCTTTATTTCTAGGTAATATTCCTGAAATGCTGTTACCCAATTTTCCCTTTTTTCTCCCAGTTCTCTCTGGATTAACAATTGTCTAACTGAGGAGAAAGGAACTATAACCTTTTTATGGGCTTTCAACAGGAAGGGCATGTAATGTTTAACCGCTTTATATACAACAAAGGCTTGTTTTTCTACTTCAGAATAGTTTAATTCTGCACCTTGAAGATTTGAGCTATAGAATGAAATCGGTGCTTCCAAATTGTGATCATTGATCTGTGTAAGCATTGCAGCATAAGAGGAATCGGATGCGATGCTATACAATTCAAAATGATTAGAAAAATTTGGGGTATTTAGAGTTGGGGTATTGATTATTGACTGCTTGATTAGTTCAAATGCTTCTTTTTCAGGCATTCCCCATTTGAAGACTGAATTTTTCTTAGTCATAGTTTGAAGTGGTAAAATAATTTGAGAAAAATCTAGAACGAATCTTTTTACAAAATTGATTTGGCCTAAGAATGACTGCATGGATTTCTTATTATGAGGAAAAGGGATTTCAGAAATCTCCTTAATCCTGTCTGAATCGATATAGATGCCATCTTTAGATACAATAAAGCCTAGGAGCTTACCTTGATCAAGAGCGAAGAAAGATTTCTTAGGGTTTAGAGAAATACCGTATTTCTTACAGCATTGGAAGAACTGATTCAAATCATGCAAGTGATTGGATCTCTCTCTTGAAAATACAGTAATATCATCTAAATAGACAACTATTGTTCTACTAATTAACCCTTTGAAAGCGATATCCATCGCCCTTTGGAAAGTGGCTCCTGCATTAATAAGTCCGAAAGGCATTTTCTGATATGCATATGTTCCCCACTTTGTTCTGAATGTGGTTTTGATTCGGTCATCGGGGTGAACCAGAATTTGATTATACCCTGAAAACCCGTCCAAGAAGGACATTAAATCTGAACCTGCCACTGATTGGAGTATCTGCTCCATAGTGAATAATGGGAAATTATCTTTTAGACTTGCTTTATTTAAGTTCCTGAAATCAATAGAAATCCTTATGTCGCCATTCTTCTTTCTGACTGGTACCATATTGGAGACCCAATTCAAGTGTCGTACGGGAAAAATAATCTTGGCTTTCAAGAGTTTGTTGAGTTCCGACATTATTTGACCCTCTAGGTTTGGATGTATTTTTCTCAACTTTTGTTGAATGGGTTTCTGCTCGGGAAGCATTGGGATAGTGTGCTGAATAATAGATGTGTTATATGTTTTTAGATCATCATATTTCCAAGCGAAAACATGTTTATTCTTTCGTAGCAGACTAATAAATGCTTCCTTTTCCTCTATAAAAAGTCTTAATCCTAAATTAATGTTTTGACGATTTTGTTCGGTGCCAAGGTTTATTAATTCAAACCTTAAGGTAGAGCTCTGAAGCTTTGTATTAGATATAGGTTTGAACCTGTCTTTGATATCGTAAAGGTCTTCAAGCTTCACTACGTGCTTAGGGATTGAGTTTTCCTCATGTTTACCTTGTATTTGAGTATCATGCTCATCTTCCTCAATGATTTGATTGTCATAGGATTTTTCAGAGGTCAGAAATTGTAAAATGTCTTCATCGTGGTTAAACACTCTCTAATTGGTTACATTATCTGGAATGGATGGCCTAAAAAGTAATTATACTGAAAACCTATTTGGACTATAGTCTTCGGAAGGGAGCAGATTGGAAGCGACATTGGCCAACAAATCAGCTGCGGAATTCTGCACCCTAGGAATGGAAGATATATTGAATGCTAAAAAATGGGAGGTGAGTTCTTGTACCAGCGATTGATAATGCTTAAGATGGTTCGAAAGATAATGGATTGTATTCCTTACCTGTTTGACAATAATCTGAGAGTCGCCAAAGACCTTTAAATACTGAATTTTGAGGCCGATTGCTTTGTACAGTCCTTGGACAAGCGCTTCGTACTCGGTTGTGTTATTAGTGCATTCAAATTCTAATCTACAGGACAACATTGTTTTTTCTCCTTGCGGGCTGACCAAAATGCATCCTACTCCTGATCCTTCACTAGACTTAGATCCATCAAAATATAAAGACCAAAATAATGAATTATCTACGGTTTTCATTACAACATTCTAAGTAACATTAACGCATTTAGACCTATCGGTCTGTGAAAAGTTTTCGATTTGTGATGCGAAATTGTTGACTGAGAAAGGAGATGACTGGGCAATATAATTTCCGAAAAATGACTTTGAAGAATAGTTTCCTAGGATATTATTGTTGAACGCGACTGGCTGATTTTCTTGTTCAAATTCTGTGACAGTGTGGGTCATGTGTTTCTCTCGATCAATCTTTATTTGATTGGGCTTGCCCTTATAGGGGAGCCACATATGTGACCAATCGGTAGAAATATACCCATGGAGTTTTTCTGACCAATCCCTGCTTAAAATAAACCCATAGAATTTAGGTATATCGACGACTAGAATATCAATCCTTTAGACGATTCTTGGATCTGCCGATAACCTGATTGTTACAGAGTTTATTTCCCCTAGAACTTGAACTTTAGTTCTATCTAACTGCATGATGTGAATAGAAGACTTCTGGGGTTCTATATTCAGTTTGGAGCAAACTGAAGCTGGAATTATATTTGAAGATGCCCCAGAATCAATTAACCAGTTGTGCAGATTTCGATTATAAATTTCATAAGTCAGGAGGAAAGGGGGGGTATGGGAGTTTGATCTATCTCCAATCAGAATTGTGTCAGTTGCCTCAACTCTACCAGCAGGGGGTTGTCCTGAGTCGCTTGTAGCTTTAGTGGTGGGAAGAGGTGAAGAAGGGATAGGTTAAGCTCTTTGAGTAGTAATTTTTGCAGATGTTTTAATTTACTAAGTTCAAACATGGTGATGTTTGCCTTAGTTTTCTTCATATCATCGACAATGTTGTAGTCCATCGAATCAGAAACTACCAATGTTTTAGATGGTGAAGGTGTAGTAGAGGATGATGGCTGATTGTTAGATACTGTCGCGGTTGGCTTTCTACTGGGTACCTTTTCCTTTACGGTATTGGTTCCAACACTCCTTTTCTTTGGATTAGCTTGAACAGGTTCGGGAGTACCTTTACTCCTTGTAGTGACAGGAAAGGCTTCTTGTTTGGCATCAGTATCAGAATTAGGGAGTATAAAGTCCCACATTCCGTGACATTCAACTACTTCCTCTTCTTCTCCTTCAGATGGTGTAACTGTTTCTTCCTCTTCTTCTTCCTCAGGATCCGAGTTTGCATATGATATAACGTTTGGAGGTTTGGACTCGGGTTTCTTGAAATTCCTGTATGGTTTCTTCGTTGAGGATTCTGATACTTGTTTCTTGATCTCAACCATTTCATTCGACATAGTTTTGAGGACTTTTTGAAGGCCCTCCATATCATATGTATCCTTAGTGTTCTTTTTCTTAGAGTCATCTTTAAAGGACACTTTTTTAGATTTTCTTTCTTCCAAGGCAGTTTTCGTTTCTAACGCGATTACACTTTTTTCTACAGCGAGTGCTTCCTTCATGTTTTCGGCCAACGTGGGCTGTTTGGCCCTATCAACAAATATGGCAATGTTTGAAGGCAAAGCAGTGATATACCACTCGCTTCTAACTTGTTCGCTTGGCTTATCATCAGTGGGGATCTTGTTCAAGAGTTTGTTAAATCTGGAGTTGAACTCCTTGATGGGTTTTCTCGACTCGATCCTTAAATTTGACAGATCATGGACCAGTGTAGCTAAGGATCTATCATCACTGTATTTGGTGAGAAACTATTCCTGGAAGATATTCCAACTTGGGATGGATCCAGAGGGTAAGGAAAAATACCAAGACCCTGCAGATCCTTGTAGTGAATAGGGAAACAATCTTACTACCACATCTTCTTCAGTGACTCCCTTTAGATTGACTGCCAACATAAAATTGTTAATATGTTCTTCTACAGAAGTTCCAGCATCTGGATTGAATTTGGGTAACCATTTTTCGGGGTAATCGGGTAAAGGATGTAAAGGTGCAGGCATGGTAACTGCACCAGGACTTCTCCATGGTCTTTGGGCCATTTTAGGATTACCAACGATCGCTTGTGGTGTTCCAGGTGCTTGAGGGGGAGGTGGAAGTACAGACTGAAAAGATGGCGATGTTTGAGATAAAGCCCCTTGGTGAAAAACTATATGGAGTGGTGAAGTGGGCATATGACTTCGCACAGGTGATGATGAAATGGAAGATGATGGGGAAAGGGTTTCGCTACCAGAGCCTTCAATGGTCTTTTTGATCCTTTTCCTTTCGGGTAAAGGAAATTCAGGTGGTTCAATACCTAGCTTTTCGCTTTGGAGTCTGGTAAGATGAGGGGGTAAGCGAAATTGCGAAGTCTGACTGCCTTGTGATACTTCAGATCTAGGAAGGGAAATTGAGAAGCCTTTGAAGTTTTTGGATGATGGATTGAACTTCAGGGGACTCCAGACTTAAGTGTTCTGAAGTATGATGTAATTGAGCAGTAGTGTTTGATTCCTCTTTGTCTCGTCTGGATACTAAAGATTCAGAATGCGAACGAGATGTCTGAGGAGAGGTGGAGGGTGAATTACTCTTTGAATGGTTTGTAGGTGTTGGATTACTCGCCATTCATAGCGGATGTCCCTCCTTCTAGCGCCAGAAATGTTGAGGCCTCGGAAATCGCTGCCACAACATTGGGGATGACCACCTGGTCCGGACCTTGGTACAGCTCCTTTTCCATTTGGAATGGTGGCTCTAACTGGAGATAACGGGACCAATTTCCCGATAATGAAATAAAAGGTATGGATGGGTGATGAATAGATTGCTTAAGTGATAGGTGACTAGCTTATTCTATTGACGAAAATAGGGAAACTAATACTAATCCCGGGAACAACTTATTCATTCAGAATGTAGTGTTAAATAATATTTATCTATCTAGCAGGCATATAGATGACTCTGTAAAATAAATAAGAGACGTTCAATCATTCAAAGATTTCTTCACGTGAATAGTCACAATGAAGCGATAAATACAAATTACTGCATTCACTGTTTATATCATCGATACATATATACGATTGAAAGGGAAGCATGCGATAAACAACCAATAGTGGAATGCATAAAGAATGCTGTGAAAAACACATAAATATATAAGCGATAATAGTAAGAGCGATTTAAACAACAATTCATATAACGAAAATGAATACAGACGCAGATAATAGTACCATGTGAGCTGTAGATCAATCTGAAATATCAATTGCTATTCAAAATTCCTTCTTCAACACAGAAATGCTTTCAAACAATGACAATAGTGCACATTTGCATAAAAGCTGTCGTCATCAAATTCAGAATAATTGGTCAAGTTTCATAAAAGAATATCCCTGAAGTACAATAGTGCAACTTCAGGGTTTAAGTCATATACAAAACTTTTACGACCCTTTCTAAATGCATGAAAGGGTCTATAAATACTACTAAGCTAAAAAGATTTATGAAACAAAATCCTACTAAATTGGTATCAGTAAATGCGGTCTATCTCTCAGGGGTGATCTGGCAGTCGGTGAAGTGAGTCATGCCTCAGGTTGTTTCTCTTAAACCTTAGCTGGCTTATCGCGAGCATTGGTTCTACTTCTGGCGGTTTGTTGAGGCGCAAACTGAATTGGGCAGCGAAGGTGGCATCCTGAATGTCGGGTATAATATACCCGACAGCATCTGTTAGGCACTTCAAGGCGGCTCTTTGGCTGTATGGCTTGATTAAGAAGAACCAATAAGCATGCCATGTCAGATTGTTGATTCCAGCGATCAATCTTGCGTTTTTCTCCAGCTCCGGGTAGCATGCGTGCTCCAATATATTTGTCGTTGTTAATTGACCTGGAGTGCATTGGGAAATTATATTAGATAAATACAGTGTATTATTTACTAATTCAACCAAATTTCCACTGATTGTCTTGCATCTGCAAATTGCTCTTTCTTCTTTCATTAGTTGCAATTGCCATTCTGTGAATAATATCTCTTTGTGCGATTCCAGAATTCTCGGTAGATTAGCTGCCCGGCCTATATCAGAATCCTGCAATTCTATAAAGTTTGTCAGTGTTTCTTCGGCCTGATCCAAATCGGTTCTTGATTTTTCTACCTTTTCGTTTATAGATGCTACCAATTCGCACAATGGTTCTGCTCGTGTAATCTGTTGACATAGTAGCTTAACCTAATTAATCAATCCCTTATTTAAATGGAGCGCTTCTGCTTTGAACTCATCTATCTGAGGGAGCTTTTTCATTTGCTCAATTTGAGTGGTCAATTGAGCGATTTTCTCATCTTTCACTTTCATTGTTCCCTCAGTTGATATTCTTAACTGCTCCAGTGCCGCCGATAGCTCCTTTTGCCTTTGTATTGCGCCTTCATCAATTCTCTGCTTTTGCTCTTGCAATTACTTTGTCAGCTGATTATTGTTCTGTTGCTGCACTAGCAATTCTTTCTTCGCCTGCTCTGCCCTCTGCTAAACTTCTGATATTCTTGCTTGTAGTGAAGAGATGCCTTGGTCCTTGGTCTTTAATAAACTACTTACCTCCGATGCTTTATCAATGGTTGCCACTGAATATGCTCCAGCGAATTGCGATAGCTTGGTTAAGTCATCGGAGGGGTCGAATTCCTCTTTCCATACAACATTGCCCGTTACTGTTAATTCAGGGAATGGGGAAGGTTGATCAGCTCTTCTGCTTTTCCTCTGTCGCTTTACAACAGCTTTATGCTTAGGGCTATAAAATACATCTAAAGGGGGGATCTCTTCAATTTGCAAAACGATTTCTCTTGTTGGATCTTTAGGAATTATCTCTGGTTCTTTTGTTTTGGGTAGGCCGTTGGTTTCGCCCTAAACCGGTTTCGATGTCGCTTCCTGTGTATCACCTTGTTTAGAAACCTCATCATCTTTCGAGCACTCTAGGTTATCGATAATTGTACTGAATTTCTTCCATTGCTGGAGCAAATTCGGATCAACTAATATATCATTGTTATTCTTAGAGTTGCTCTCTTCTTGGGTCTTCGCTTGGGTTTCTTCTTGTCACTGTACATTTTCCTGGGTCATCTCCTACCTCTGGTTATGTATTTCCTCCTGCTGCTTTGTTGTCGGAACAGTCGCTAACAGGTCTAGAGGCAGAGTTTGCAACCTCTGTTCTCTAATTCTGTTAAATTCGACTAGCCCTTCATCATTATACACATTTCTGGCAAGCGACTTGACTTGATACAGCGATTCGGCCGACGCGAACAAATCCTTGAATTTGTCTTCTTTGTGCTCGGCCTTGGCCAATTTGGCCTGGTCGAGCGCATTGTAAGTGATCTTCCTTGGATCATACTGCCTTCTTGGCAGAGTAGCCAGAGTAAGAAAATTCATTTTCCCAGCTTCCTTCTCTGCATGCTTGATGTCATGCAGGGTATAAATTCCAATTCGTAATGGAAAAGAGGGCCAAACATGTTTTTTAGCTCTTTTCAGGGTCTGAGTAACCCCTTCAGCATTGATTTGATAAGCTACTTCCCTGGCAAGTAGTTTATCGGGGATGTAAAGTGGTAGCACATGTGGCCTGGCCTGACTGCCAAAAACTCTGATGTAGGTGAATTTCTCCTCCCCAAACCAACTTGCTACTGCAGTCAAATCTACCCCTGCTTGCTCAGAAATCTTTGGGGCAGGCTTATTAAAAATGGAATAATGAATTGGCAACATAAAACCGTTGCAGATTTGTTATAGGTGGTGCTTATAACCAGTCTTCCATAGTTTTTGATAATATATGTGAATGGGTGTGGGGTCTTGCGATGTCCACCTCCATCCCAGCACAGGAAACTCATAATTAAAACACAACACATCCATAACATAGGCACTGTAATAAAATGGCGGGATAACCCTCTCTGTGACATGATAGTCAGACCTGAAATCGAGGATGGCTTTAGCTAACTTGTTGGATAATATGACCGCCCAATCCATAATTTCTCCACTACATGCTGCCTCCATTAGGGGAACCATTTCTATGGTGAAATTGGCAGAGTCATGCAATCCCTATAGCCTACACATCATAATTCCAGCATAACAGTAAGGAGAACACAGGGAGTCAACTGAGTACTTACCCGAGGTTTCATGCTTGTGTTTTGCTGGATTCTGTCTCCAGCCTCGAATTGGTTTAGACTCGGTCTCGTTCTCTGCCTGAAATTTCTCCAGAAATGCAACATTATATTTCTTCTCTTCTGCCGGTAAGTGATACATTAGCCTTAGATCTTCGGCTCGAAAAGAACCGAAAATCCTCCCGTCCGCAGTGTTAAACAATCTGTTGATAATTGGGAGCTCTTGGATTGCCCACCTTACCACATCCGTGTAAGGAAGAATCTACTCCCGAGCCGCTATTCTGTGTAGAAAGGAGTTGGCCAAGTCTTTTATATTGGCATCAGATTTGCTGGTATTATCACATGAAATTTCTATTTCGGTCACCTTTGGCCCTTTTGCTTCAATCAAATTATAAGTCCCTTGCCAAGTGGTCCTCGTGAGTCCTAAGCATGTTGTATCTGATATAAGCCCTTTGTTCTTTCCACTTGGATCAGCGACAGCTTGCCCTGCGGTTGGCGGAGCAGTAGGCATTGTAGTCTTCTTGGATTTCTTTCCCATTCCACTTTCTTTTGTTTCTATGGAAGAATTCTGCACAGAGCGAAAGATAGGCGTAAGACAGGCAACAATAACATGAATTGAAAAGCATGAAGTATATATATCTAGGTGCATTCATAGCGATCAATCGACTTAAGGTGGCCTTAGGATCAAATCCGTGGATAGATCTCAAGCCTGTTATTCTCATTAAATGGTCGTTATGGCCTGTCAATCTCATTAATTCCAGTTGCTTCGATTAATGGTCGAATGATTTATTTGAAGCATGCTTTGGGTGATTTGGCGATTTGAACGCGGATGAGAGGCTTTCCAAAGGATATGGCCTTAATTACGAATAAATCATATTAAACTGCCTTTATGACTGTTACTTTGAAAACTGCGCTTTTTTACCCTTTACGCAATCGGGCATCGGGGAAATGCTAAGTTATTGCATTGGTTTTGTTTGGAATCCCCGATCGCCGATAGCGATATCGCATCGCGTCGGGCATAGCTGGTAGGGCTGCTTAGGATGAGGGCATGGTAAGTCGTCGATCGCCGATAGCGATATCGCATCGCATCGGGTGAGGGGGAGCTTCTTTGCACTATAAGTGTTATCGCCAATTGCCGATTGTCGATTTCACATCGCATCAAAGAAAGGGTCGTTACTCATGTTACTTTATTCTTTGCCGATATCCGATTGCGATTTCGCATCGGCGAAAACCAAGATGTCCTTTAAGTTGAGTTTTCTTTGTTATTGCGATATGCGATCTTGCGATTGCTTTATCACAATGATAAAGATAAATCGTTTTATGTTGGGGTTTATCAATTGGTTTTATTAAAAAAAGGCCTTTTAATAATGTTTTCTTTTATTCGAACCTTTTTTGAAATAGAACTTTAAATTGATACCAATTTAAAACAAAAATCAAAAGGGACCCATTTCACACTATAATTTTGGAATTTTAATGATATGAAATGGGGGGTTGTTGTATTGCACAACAATTGGCGATTCGCTGGAAGAAACAGTTATCTCTGAAAAGTATAGAAATAATTAAACTCTTTTCAAAATAGAAATTTTATTCAAAAGGGAAAATTCTAATATAACTAGGCATTATTGCATTCTAAAGAAAACAAAACTTTCTTTGCTAATTTCCTCTCTCGTTTAAAAATAGATACATTCCAGATTATTAAATTGGCATTTATTGGTTGATATTGATAAAACAGGAAACTTTTCCAACTCAACTATTAAAATTAACTCTTTTTCCATAGGTAGAGCCTCTGCTGCCAGGAAACGTCCATAGTCTCGGCAGGGATACCTTTTAACCATATCATTGTCTATTGTCCTATTCACTTCAGAGCATGATTAACAAAATGAATTCAAAAACATGTTTTTTCACATTTCTTTTCATTTTCTGCTATTTTGTAAGATAAAAAGTCATTGCCCTGGTGTGGTAGCCAGTTAATTGACAATGCCATTCACTGGTAGTAATCTAACCGAACAAGCTGGCTCGTGATGAGACCCCTTTTCTTACAATTGAAGCCATTACCCTGTTTTGGTATGCAGTATTGGTAATGTCAGCTAAACTATTTTCCTATGAACATGGTAAGTAGGCTTGTAATAATACCTCTTAACTTTTATACCTAGTATTCTTGGAATTTCATCCTGAATAATCATGAACTCAGGTAAAATAGGATAGACAATTTTCCTCCTTAAGGTAGGATGGATGACAAGGCAAGAGTTTGAGATGTTGAACTTGGATTAGCTTCTATTTTAATATTTATAACCTTTTATAACCAATTTGAAAAATCTAAAAAGATTTACAAGATTTATAAACTTCAAGAGGAGTTCACTAGGATTGTATTGTAGTTTCAGAATGCAATTATAACTAATTTCCTAGAAATTATTCCTTTTTTTTAATACTTCTGTTTATTAAAAGTAAATATCGCATTGCTTGTTTTCGAGAAACTCTTTGAATACAGCAAAGGTCAAATAGAAAATGCCTTACAGTTTTATTTTCTAATTTTGCTACAAACTATAAAAATTATAAAAGGAGAAGGGGTTACCTCCTCAGTTGAAAATTTTCTTTAAGATTAGGCCATTAACAGGGAGAAAATCTCTCAACCCTGACAAATCTTGTAGCATGAAGGTCGAATGGCCTATCTTTTCACAGATCTGAAATGGCCCAAGCCACATTTTCTGGAATTTGGTGTGTTTTCCTTTATCTTCATGGGCTTTGTCCCATTTCAGGACTAAATCACCAACTTGAAATTGCTTAGAACGAGATGAGATTGAATCAAATGATGACTTGATGATCTGTTGATGTTTCGCATGAATAGTCTTGGCTTTTTCTCTTTCTTCTTCTAATTTCAAGATTTGGTCATGCCTAAGTTGTAAAGAAGAAGAAGGATTTTCTTCAATAAATTGAACTAGAGCTAGAGAGGGAAGAATAAGATTTGTTGGTAGTACAACTTCTTTTCCATAAATGAGTTTAAATGGGGAAGAACCTATAGAAGCCTTTTGCGTTATCCTGTCAGCCCATAATGCAAATATTAAATATTTGTGCCAGTTCTTGTGATTCTGCTCGATAGTTCGCTTGATAATTTTAATAAGGTTTTTGTTTGTAGATTCTTCCAAACCGTTACCCTGAGGATAATAGTTAGCAGAATATTTGAACTTGAAACCTCTTTTGATTGCGAAATCAAACATAACATTGCCTGAAAAGTAAGATGCATTATCAAAAACAAGAGCATTCGGGACACCAAACCTGGTAATGATGAATTGATCTATGAATTCAATGATGGCTTCAGAGTTTGTTACCTTTAGCGGAATTGCTTCAACCCACTTGGTAAAGTAATCGGTAGCAGTAAGAATATACTTGTGCTGTTTGGAAGAATTAGGAGTAATTTCTCCAATAATGTCCAATCCCCATTGTTCAAATGGTTAGTCAATGTTAACCGGTTGCAGAGGAAAGGTTGGTTTCTTTAGTCTTCCACTTGAAGTTTGTCAATTTGGGCATTTCCTCACATATTCATGAGCATCTCTAAACAGAGTGGGCCAATAATATCCAGCATGGATGACTTTGTGAGCTGTTGTATCAGCTCCGAAGTGGCCCCCCGCTGGTCCATCATGCAATTCCTGCAAGACCCTTTGTGCTTCCTGTTTTTCAAGGCATCTTAGTAAAATGGAATCATAATTTTGCCTAAACAAAACATCATCAATAATGGTAAAAAATTTTGCTTTCAATCTTATGGCCCTTTTATTTTTGTAGGACAAGTTGGGAGGTGCATATCCATTTTTCAAGTAAAATATTAAATCGGCATACTGTGATTCAGATTCAATGGTACTTATTTGATTGATGGTTTGAGGTTGATCTGTATCGCTTGATTCCGAAATGTTGGACGCGCCTGCCAATAACCTGCAAAAACCTTGGCCTCTAACAATCTTTGCTGGCTTTATTTCTAGGTCATATTCCTGAAGTGTTGTTACCCAATTTGCCCTTTTTTCTCCCAGTTCTCTCTAGATTAACAGTTGTCTAACTGAGGAGAAAGTAACTATAACCTTTGTATGGGCTTTCAATAGGAAGGGCTTGTAATGTTTAACTGCTTTATATACAACAAAGGCTTGTTTTTCTACTTCAGAATAGTTTAATTCTGCACCTTGAATATTTGAGCTATAGAATGAAATCGGTGCTTCCAAATTGTGATCATTGATCTGTGTATGTACTGCAGCATAATAGGAATCGGATGTGATGGTATACAATGTAAAATGATTAGAAACATTTGGGGTATTTAGAGCTGGGGCATTGATTATTGACTGCTTGATTAGTTCAAATGCTTCCCTTTCTGGCACTCCCCATTTGAAGACTGAATTTTTCTTAATCATAGTTTGAAGTGGTAAAATAATTTGAGAAAAATCTGGAACGAATCTTTTTACAAAATT
>APFE030688264.1:0-19246 GCA_000404065.3 Pinus taeda
TGAAGAAATACTCATTGCACGTGTCAACCCCATTCTACAAGTCACTCATTCCCATGGTGGTCAATACAAATATAGTGGCCATACAATTAGTTTCCCTCACGACATCACCACTATTGCCAAATACTTACCCTGAATGCTCTCTGACTTAGACATCCTCATTGTCAAAAGCCAAACTCCATCTGAAAAATCTTACGAATTCTTCGTTTGCAAATCACGCGTCCTTGCAGCCCTTGAATACAAAATAAAAAATGACCCTTACTACCGTGATGTTCAATTCAATTCATCTGCACTTTCTGCGCTACCAAATCACCCTACAGACATTTCTTCCCTTCTCCATAATGTAACCACCTCCTCTTTTGAACCCCATCAAGTCACTACTGATTCTACGTATGATACTAGTGTCATGCTACCTCCATCAGAAATCCAACCCTCTTCTTTCGTTCCAGTCCTCCCAAATTCATGCACCGAGCTTGAGCACATTTGTAACTATTTGCACTTGCCCCATTCAAATTCAACAAGCTCTATCGATTGGCCTCCAATATCTTTAACTGCTATAAATGAATACAACACCATCGGCCTCTTTGCCATGGCATTCCCCGCACTCTTCCCTACAGGCAACGCAATGATCATGCAACCAAGACTTACAAAAGTTGAGATGCATGAATATGCTTTACACTTGTTGCACTACCATGATAACCGCTTCGGCCAACACCCAAGATTCCGCTATTATCTTTATAAAATTCTATTACGCCACTGTAGCCAAGCAACAGATAATGTTTTCGTGAAAAAAGTACATTGAAAACAACTTGCCAACAACGGTTTCAGATCTAAGCCAGTGTCTGCATGATTCTCCAGAATCAAGATTGCCAGAGCAAATAATGCAGTTCGGTTCAGCCCTACAAGGAACACGGTCTTTCTGGAACAAACGACGATCTGAGCTGACTTACATGATCATGCAAATAGGAAGCCCAACATTCTTCTTCACTCCCAGTGCAGCTAATACTAAATGGCATGACTTGCACACAATCATGCCCAACAGTGTTCCTTCCAATTCAGTCAACCCCTTCCAATGGAAAATTCAAAACATAATTAAAAACCCACATCTAACAGCCCAATATATGCATTGCAGATTTACAATTTTCCTTGAAGAAATCCTACAAAAAGGCCTCCATGCAATCGACTACTGGTGCAGGTATTATTTAATATCCATTTTCCTCTACATTAATTTTATACATTGTATATATATGTATTAACCATATGTAAACTTCATATTATTTTCAGATACGAATGGAAACATCGAGGATCCACACACATTCATGGCTTCCTCTGGCTACAAAATGCACCAGACATGGACACACTTGATTGGGACAATGCACTAGAAATTGCTAATGCAAAGAAATATTTCGACCACTACGTAACTGCCTGGAATCCACACCAAGCAGAACACCAAAATATTCCACTTCACCAATCAACAATTCATAACCCATGTCTTCTTGACACAGCATCAATATTCGCGTTCAATCAGTCTGAAGACTATACAGAGCTCGTCAACTGCGTTCAACGTCATACAAAGTGTCATGAATCTTCTTGTCTTCGTAAGAAAGACAATGTACTTAGCTGCCGATATGGAGTACCATGGGAGTTGAATTCCACTTCTTCACTTTTCATTGACGATAAAAGTCATAAAACCTACGTCCCTGCTCGCAATGATGAAAGGTTGAATATTCACAATGTCGATCTACTCTCTCTTTGGAGAGCGAATGTTGATTGCCAACCAGTCCTTTCTCGCCATGCTGTGTTGAAATATATTTCAAAGTATGCAGCAAAAGCAGAAACAAGATCTGAAAGCTACCGTCAAATGCTATCACGGCTATCAGAAAGTGCCCTTCCAGAAGCGCCTACTGTTGCTGTCATCCGAAAAATCCTTACAGAAACGATCGCAGATAGAGACATCGGTGCACAAGAAATATGCCATATGTTACAAAAGCTACCTCTTTCTCTCTGCAGCCGTACATTTCGTTCTTTGAATGTCAACAGGGCTGTTTTCAGACGTGTTTCACAAGACACTGAAAATCCCAGATCGACACCAAAATTTATCGTTGCATATATGAAGAGGCCTGCCTCATTAGAATCACTGCCCCTCCTTGAAGCTGCACGCTCGTGGTCATATTCTGCCCAGCGGAGGAATAACCAATGGAAACACATATTCCCCCCAATGATTGTACATGTCTTGCCCTGTTACAATGTCATTCCTTCCTCTGCTAATCCTTCTTATGCCACCTTCTGATGGAGTGAATTACTATTGTATTTCCCCTTCCGAACACTCCCTGGTGATATTGGTTCAACTGATGCAGAAATTATCGCCCACTGGGAACAAAAAAAGGGTACATATACACCATGGCATGTCCATCGAGAAATTGAGAACCCACAAAGCCCACCTACTAAAGATCAAACTACCCCGCACACCCCTCTTGATTCCATGCAGATGAATGAATGGCAAATCCTCTCTCAGCTGCACCCAGGTTACAATATTGCAATTGATGACCTCGACATGATTGGCTACCGCGACTTCGATGTCAACCACAATTGGTCACAAAATATTATCCCTCCCCCTGCAGGAAACTGCCATAAATTTCATTGAATTCAACCACTCAACCATTCAAAACCAACATCATTCTTTTTCCAACCTTCCCCATGATCACACATTATCCCCTACCCAAAACATAGCTTTTACCACTATTTTTTCACACTTCAAAGCCCCTTCGCCAAAACCACCATGCAAAATCATCATACAAGGGACAGCTGGCACAGGAAAATCCCATTTGATTAAATGTCTGCAACAAGCATTTGTCGAAAACTCACTAGCAAACAAAAACCATTTATTGTTACTTGCACCAACCGGCGTTGCAGCTTTCAACATAAATGCCCTCACAATTCACTCTGCCCTTCGTATCCCTATCCAAACAATGCATCCTCTCGAAGGCCAGCCACTCCTACAACTGCAAGAGCAACTTCGTCATGTAGAATACATTCTCATTGATGAAATGAGTTTCATTGGTCCCAAAATGCTTTCTCGCATTGACGATCGTCTAAAAGAGGCATTTCCTCTTCATCGGAATGCACCCTTTGGTAACCGCTCAATTATCCTTGTCGGCGATTTAGGCCAACTACCACTTGTAAAAGACATTCCTTTATATGCTGGGACATCAGGTGGCACTGCACTTTGGCGCAGCTTCGACATATTCATAACACTTTCAACCATTTTCCATCAACAAGGAACTAGCCCATCTCAGGTTGCTTTCCGGCAAATACTTGCAAATCTACGGAATGGAATAGCTACATTTGAAGATTGGCAGCACCTAATTTCAAGAACAAGTTCATCTCTTACAAATGAAGAAAAATGCATATTTGAAGAATCCATGCACCTATTTGCAACAAACAACTCAGCTGTCTTACATAATAAGATAATGCTTAAAAAATTGAACATCCCAGTAGTGGTTTCTTCTACAGAACAACAAAGGCAGAAGACTCCTACTACAATAGAAGATGAACAGCTGCCTGCAAAAGTGCTCTTATGCAATGAACAAAAAGTTATGCTCACCAACAACTTATGGGTACATGCAGGCCTCGTCAATGGCGCACTTGGAAAGGTCATCTCAATATTTTATTCAATTGATTCAAAGCCCCCAGAATTACCATCCTTCATGGTTGTCGAATTTAAACAATACAAAGGAACACCATGGGACATTTCACACCCAACATATGTACCTATTTCTACCATCACAAGGGGTACACGCCGTCAAATACCACTTCAGATGGCATGGGCTTTAACGATCCACAAGTCACAAGGAATGACATTAGACAAAGCAACAGTGGACATCGGCACCAGAGAACGCCAAGGGCTAACGTTCACTGCAATTTCAAGAGTGCGGTCATTGGCAAACATACACATCAATCCAACATTCCCATTCTCACGCATTGCACAAATGCACAAGAATCCATATCTTCAGCGTAGACAACAAGAAGAGTCATTGCTTGCATCAAAATCTATTCATGATAATACTCTTTAGCCATTCGTACAACCTGTCTTCCAAAACTACACACATGGTAAACACCACTCACTACATAACAAACTTTCACATACATTTGCTATTACATTTACTTTCATATGATTTTATACTTGTTGGAATTGTCTATTTTATATTATATATTCAACAAAATTGTCAAACATATCCATTGTCACTTACAATGTTTCCTTTTTTGATGGAAACAGGTATGGATACAGGTTACCCACGAATGTTGTATGCATGTTGCGAAGAAATCCAGCAACAGGAACTAACCTTACAAGATATGCAGACAAGGATCTTGCCACAGCAATCATTGCCGCTTTACCGTTTGCGCCCAGCAATTTAGTTGTTAAAGAGAATAAGAAAACTACTTAAGCTAACAATTCACATTTATGAAAGAGATGGACACAGGCAAATGCAGCATCAATTACAAGAACAACTCGCACAATATGGCACCACAATAAACACTAATTGGTGTTGCCGATGCCATGGCCCATCATGCATATAGGATTAGCTGCTTATTCTCAATTACAACTATATGTGATAGAATTATTTTATTGTACATATGTTTAGAAGCCAACGAATACTTTCATTGTATATATGTTTAGTTATAACCTACCAAGCACATCTCCATGTGTAAACCATATGTTAAAGTGAAATCCAATAGTCATGCTCCTACTGTTTAGTTCACTCATCAATGGTAAATGTTTCACTTGCTTTACCACAGCTTTTATGCCTTCAAAGACATGTTCTTCGTGTTCTATTAAAGGTTTTATATGGTATTGGTATCCCTCTGCTTATTGTCATGCTTTCCTGTAGAATTTCTTCTTGATCTTTTCTATGTTCTGCAGACTTACCTAATAATTGCTTCCATTTACTACTAGAACAATGGTACTATATGAAGATTGTACTTCCAATCATATAGTTTTTCAAATATCACCTCAAACACTGGTGACATTACCACCTGAATTTCTTGGACAAGTGAATCTTTTTATTCTGAGGATCCAAGTTTACAGATTATTTTAATGATTAATTATACAGAAGGCAAATGGCTGGCATACAGATCAAAAGACAAATTTCTTTGGCATACCAAAAAAATGTTGTCACTCTCATTTTCATTTTATTTGGAGTTATTGTACTTCAGAGCTAAGAACTTCCTTCAAAAACATAACTTGTGCAACATGACTTTCCTTCAACAACATGCCTTGTGCAACATGACTTCTCTTCAACAACTTATGCTATCAGTCACATTCATTTTTATTTGATTTGATTTGAATTTATTGTATGTCAGGACTAAAGCTTTCCTTCAAGAACATGCCTTGTGCATGCCCTGTGCATATAGCTGGTTTAACATGGAACTTTATATATCGTTACATGAAATTCAGCCAGATAAAGAGAACAGTAAGGAAATGGCATGGATAACTGCTAGATAATTCCCATTCCAAGTAAAAGTATCAATTAAGGCAAGCTACATTTCCCAGTCATATTCACTCTGAAATATTAGTTATCAAGCTACATTTCCCAGTCATATTCACTCTGAAATATTAGTTATCAGAACATTTCGATTAGGCCATATAAGTAACAGCACAGACAAGATATGATACAAAAGAGTGGAAGGGATGTTGCTGTCATATCATCTAACAGTTGTATAGAGAATGGTCATATGATACAAAAAAGTAGATGGAATGTTGTTGTCATATCATCTAATAATTTTTAGAGCGGAAAGAAATTCTTTTCCTACTTGGCAAGAATCATGCTATCAATGTTTAATACAATTCTCGGCAGGGTTGGGAATTTGAGAATGTAGAGAAGGAGAGAGAAAAGGGGCACAGGTGCCTTGTTGACTTCTGGACTTCTGAAAATTTGATGAATGCCCTGTACATTGGGCAATGGTGTCTTCATATTTTGCTTGGTACAACCTAGAAGATAACAAGGTGCAATCCTTTGGGTGCCATCAATAGTATCTCAATTAAAGCCTTATATTTCACTTGGACTTTGACTAGAGAAGCCATAGCCCTTAAGGCGCTGGTCTATCATTCTTCTTTAACCTAAAAATCAAAATTTTCTTCATGTTTCCCTTTTTTCCTTTGTCTACACCTAGGGTTTGATTGAGAAATTTTAAATCTAGGCTGGTAGATCTATGTTCTTTCCATGCCATATTATCTAGTAGATCTTGTTAATGCTGATTGGCCCTCTCATGGTATATTTTAAACTCAGCATTATGTTGTGATTAATCTTGGTTGACTATTTTATTTCATTAATTGTAATCATAACATTGAACTAACCTCCAAAGCACATAAATTCACATGTATCACTGAACTTATTTCATTCGCTTATGCTAGCTGCTCTTCCTGAGTTTGACACTTATTTCTAGCACTCATAGCTTGATTGATTTATTTCCAAGCTTGTTGATCACACCTCGATTATATTGACATTTTCCAACGCTTTATTTACTATCCTTCATTTCATGCCTATAATAGATTGACAAATGCTCTGAAATGCTTTGATCCATGCTAATACTCCACACTAGCTATCAATATTCCATAGGGACTGAGATTGATAGCTAGCGTGGACTATCTATGGTGGTTTTTGGTTTTGTTGGGTTGTGACTAGCACTGTCCCATTCAGTAGAGTTTATTTGTAGTATGGAGTGTTGCTGTCCAAACTTGTTAGAACTTTGGTCTTCCTACAAATTTTGATAACAAGGACATAGGATTTTGTTGGTGACTACAATAGGGTTTTCACCTGTAGAACTTCCAATATCTCAGACTTTCATGTGTGATTGATCTTGTCCTTGACAGGGCTTGAGTGAATAGGCCTTGGATGATCTTGTGTCCAATTCACTTTCTATCTTTTCCTGTTCTTTGACTCCATAGAAGGCATTGGTTATTGATTAAACTTTTTTGATTTTCTCGTTTTAAATGAATTTTTATCTCAAGAAACAAACACTTTGCAACTTAGGCACATTAGATTATGCAGATAGGTCATTTTTCAGTCTGTTTTAGGCACATTACGTCAACCATTATATTGCTGTAATTTTCGTTTTGTTGCAGAAACAGAGACCTATTTCTTGGTTTCCAAGCACTGAAGTCCTAGGAAAACTCATTAAAATTACAAACAACGATTAAGCAAAGGTTTCATTGGGTCATTTCCTCTGTTGGACTAAGGCTGCTTGGAGGCCACATTGAAATCATACAAGTCCTATATTATTAGTCATTAAGGGGGTTTATCTACAAAAGTGAAAACTCTGAATTAAGGAGGTGAGGGTAAAGCAGTCCATATGATATTATGTCACTGAAGAAGGTGATTGGTTATTGTAATCACCAAAATTGTTCATTGAATTACATTGAATAAGTTACTATGCAATGGGCATAATCAAAGTAGTGTGCTCGTATGCATAGTACGATTACGGGCTGTGTGATTGACAATGCTGTGCATTTGAGAGATCCTCAGATAAATTGCTACCTGCATTTGTAGAGAAGGAATTGATTGCATGTACTATTGATGGCAGAAACAAAGTGTTTGTTGTGAAAGTATTATTGCTACCGAGTGACACATTGTTGAGAGCATACCAAAATTAGAGTTATGCAATAATTGCTATATACATTGTTCTAGATGCATTGTCATTGTTATAATTATTTCTTGCTACCATTAGCCCTGAATTGCCATAGAGTTCACAGTGGAATTTTTTTGCATGTTCACATATGGCTGGACGAGAATTGTCCAATTAGAGTCTGATGCAGTAAGAGTGTCTTTTATTGATGTTGATGTTGAATTGATGAGTTAGGGCTTCACATTGTATTGATCAAAGCTATAGAGGGCATAATAGGGCTAAGGTTGATCATATTGTAGAGGAAAAAATATTGGCTATGGGCATAGTGGTGCTGAGGCCTGCTACTAGGTTTTAACAGTGACATTTATTTGTTGGCCAAGCCATAGTTTTTATCTGGAAAAAATATATATGAAGGAGTATGATGCTGAGGAAAGAGAGTTGGTTTTCCTAGTGATAATCTTGTGACAATATTGCATATCAACAAAGTCAACTGCGTGTCTTGATTATGTGTTGGTTTTATTTTGTTTTATATTTTTTATCCTTTATGTATTCGTCATTTGACCATTTTTAAAATGTTATTGGTGTTTGTTTTCTATTTTTATGTTATCTATAATAATATATATATATATATATATATATATATATATATATATTATTAAATTCAGTATGGAAATTTTTAAGTTTTTAAACTTCCATTACTTGTTTATATATTAATTTTTTATAAATTTTCAAATAGTGAGGCTTTATTAAAAGCAAGTAGAGGTGTATTGTGTAGTTGTTTTAAATAATATAAAATGACCATTTTTTAAATGGTTAATTGGTGTTTGTTTTATTTTAATGTTATATATATATATATATATAATAATATAATAGATATATATATATAATTAATAATAATATTATAGATTATATAATTAATGAATTTTATATTTTTAAAGTTCATTACTGTTGTATGAATTAATTTTTATAAATTTAAAATAGTGAGTCTTATTAAAAGCAAGTAGAGGTGTATTGTATAGTTGTTTTAATAATTTTTTTTATAGACTTTGATGTATAATATATTTTTTTTTAATTTCATGAATATGATAATTTTATTGAATAAGTTGTGGAAGATAGTATAAACACCAGTTTTGTCTCCAACCGCCAAGATGATCAGTACGCAACTAACATGTTTACTGAAAAATTTCTGCTATTGTCTTGTAATCTATAGGCCCCCAAAGCTCCTCATAGATTAGATTTCATTCTGTAACTAAATTTTGTAATTCCAATTTAATAATCCTATCGGCCTCTCTTTGTACCTTTTGGGACAATTGCTAGTTTACAAATGTGGAAGATCTAAAATAACTCTTTTTTCTTTCCACCTCGCGACTCAACTGTTCATGATTTGCATGACCTTTTCACCACATTCTAGTCATCATACTCACCACTTTTTGCAATGATAACCAACTTTCAGCTTAAGTGATTCATTGTACATACTCATGTTAATTTTTTTCATTGCACTAACACATATTCCATAATTTCCATTCTCACACTTTGGCGTTGTCAAAGAGGCACACTCTAAGCAACCTGAATCAAAATCTCATGCTCCTCATCTTTCAGCCTGAACACGTGTTTTACAAATCTATGCTTTGTATTGAAAACACCCCAAATGGAACCTTTAGGGAGTCAAGTAACCAACATCACACCCTAACCCTTTTCAACAATAATCTCCCAAATACCTTGCTCAAAGGTGATCCAGACGTATACCCTTATTTCCCAACCAATACTTGAATATTATGAGTCACTCAGCCCATTGAACAAGTTAGAAAATCTACCCTCGTTACATCGCATGTAACTCCAAAAACTACTAAAATAAATAGAACCCAAATATCATCTTTCGTGAGGGAAATAATCCTACAACATATCATTGTAGGATAAGGATAGCTTTGCAGCCAGAAAAATAAACCCAACCAACCATTTGCCTAGTTAGTAGCGAAATAAACTTCATTAGCCTTGCCTTAGGTATTACATGACATTCTCAAGAATGATTTGAAGTTGTCACGCAAATTCAGTGGTGAGAAGAAAGGAACCGTTGAAGAACACATCAACACCTTTCAAGACATTATCGATAATTTCATGGTCAATTATGAGGATGTGTTCATGATGTTGTTTGTACAAATCATTGAAGGGGATATGAAAAAATTGTTTTTTTCCCTTCCTCCCAACTCACTACACTAATGAGATGACTTAGAAAGAAAATTTTGGGCCTAGTGGGGTGAGAATAAATACCTTAAGTACTATCTCACCAAATTTTCAATAGTTGAAGAAAGAATCTGATAATGTAGAAAAATTCACTAAGCAATTTAATAAAATCTACAACAAGATATTAAATGAAATCAAACTCACTCCCATTGCCACCATGGTTAATTATGTAGCATATTTCTAGCATGATTTGATGCTATTTTAAGGGAAATAAGACCAATAAACCTCACTGGCATGAAATTAGACACATATGAGATAGAAGGAAATTTAATTGCAGAAAAAAAAATAAGGATAGTGGAAGTGACAAATGATAATTATGATGTTGAAAAAGAAAAGGAATGGAATTTAAATATAGGGAAAAAAAAATAAATGATGAATCCAATATTCTTGCTTACAATAAAAACTCTTATGAGGATAAGAATGAGGAAATGAATAGATTGATCATAAACTTGTCTAACAAAATTTCCAAGGTCAAGTCAAAAGGACGAAGCAAGATGTAGATCTATAAAAAGGGTCTCTTTCACCTCTAGTTACCTCACATTAATATGTCAATCCGGGATCGCTTGGTTATTTCAAAGGGTGTCCCAGTCTGAGGCTAGCATTTACCAAAGTAATGCTTGTAGTACAGCTATTTAAAAGCTACGCAAGTAAATTAATGCAGATCTACAACTTAACTACTTCAAAAGTCCAAATCACACCAAGTATTACATCAGCCAAAGGTTCGGCAGCAATAACCCATCCTTTTCATAACTGATGGGAGAAAATCAGAGGTCTAGGGACCAAGTAGCAGATGCTAGGGTCCACTACTACCTAAGTCTGTCCTCAAGAAACAACAAATTAGCAATCTGGAAATGGAACAACAAATAAATGGAACAGCAAGTAAATGGAACAACAAGTAAATGGAACAACAATCGAAATAAGTAATAACTGAGTTCTTTAAGTTGCAACTCTATTTAACCATGCCAATCAAAACACCAATCCCTCAATCTTATATGATGGAAAAATACTATAGAACCTTAGAAACACACCATACTTAATCTGCTTCTGTTAAAACACATACGACTGCATCTCATAATAAAGAATAGTCACATTCGATAACCATGTGAAATGGACTTTTCCAGATGACTCGTTATAATGCAAAACACAATCGTGAAGAGTTCTGTAATAAATTAATAGTGTCATGTAGGAATTAATCAATACTCAAAGAATTGGTAAAATAACATAGCATCGATATAAAGTTCAAGAACACGAAATGACTTAATCACTACAAAGCATGTAATAGAATATTCTCAAAACATAGCAGATTACCAGATTACTTCTATGAACAAACCACACGGAAACAACACGTAATAATACAAGAGAAAGTGTCCTCCAGGGCCGAACCCTTAGCCTCCAGGGGTACACCGCTTAAGATGAATCCAAGCTCAAAGATAAAAAGTGAACAAGTCTGTATTAAAGATTGCAATAAAAGTACAGGAACTCAAGTCTTCAACAAAACATAAAGATCATAGTCTAGATCTTTCTTAAAAGAAAATTACACACCCCCGTAACCAACAGTGCTATCCCTTTTATAGGAGAAATGGTGGAGACATCTAGATACAATAATAGGTAAAATAACGATCCCTCAGGATCTAAGATCCTGAGGGATTTGCAGAATCATTAATGCTTACTTCTTCCTTCTTCTGTTCCATGCTGGTATCTCCGCGTCCTTTCTTGGGCTGATCCGTGTCGATCTGGTTCGTTTTCGGTCTTCCATCAAAGGGACAGCAGTTAGCTCGTCTTTATATTTACTTTTGGAATGGCCACCTTCTGCTTCTCCACCCTCCTGCACATAGAAACGACGTTTATCAGTCCTTCTTATTAATCTCTCGTGTTTCGTCATAAGTTCTTATCATTATCTAAGTTTCCTATGCAAAAGGCTTTTGAGTTTTCATGAAAAGATACTGAAATGACCATCAAAACATACCTTTCTTGGTACTCTACACACCCCCCAGCTTACCCTTTTTCATGGCCTCATGAAAACATTATAGTTGACATGCAGAGCAGTGAGGGAGTAGGCTGGAGATGGAATCTTGTGTGGCGGCCTACACCCATGATGCGAAACTAGATGATCAAAGAAATGGCTCGTCTGGCCCTCAGGCATCTCATACAGGGCTTGGTATCTGGGTGCAGGATGCCAAATGATTGGACTCTGGAACCTATATCCTAACCAGGATGGCCTTGCCCTCAAAACAATTTCACCATAGAGGGGGAATCAGTTAGCAGCAAGATTGAAATGTTCATACTCAAATGGCTCTCTGAGCTGAATGTTCGAATTAGATACTTAGTATCGAAATTTAGCTACTTCAATTGCAGGGTCTTTGATAGAAGCAAAGAACTCAAGCCCTTGCCGAATGATGGATTCATCCATGGGTCCTAGTGCTTCAATCACCCATGGAGTCCTCATTAGATTTCTATGACTTATCCATAACTGTTCCAGGTCTCTAGGCTCAGCTCTTACCCATAGGTCTAATCCGTTTTCTTGTCTCTGAAATGCATTGTAGGCTTTGAGCCATTTAATTTGATTGACTGCAAATGAAATGAATGCTTGTAATTGAATGTCTCCAACAAAAGGGCCAGGGTTTAGCTTGGTCTCTTGTTCTAGTACAAGGTTATGCAGATAAAATTTGCACAATAACCTTTTTACTTTTACCCCATAATGCTTACAGCAGTCTATAAAATCATCTATAGTGTTAATTTCTATAGGAGCACCTGCCCTAACAGACTTAATTTTCAATTGCAAGTATCATTCCATTAGAAATAGGGCATAATTTTTGGCAGGGGATCTACATGCTAGGGCATCATTGTACAGAGCACACAAGGTATCCATTTGTTTAATAACTACATCTAATCTATGGGTTACCTTGGCAACTTTCTCTTGCTCCTTTAGCCATCCTTCGAAGGCTTAGCTTTCTGATAGGTTGAAATTCCTTAACTGCTGCTGTAATTCCTCATACTTTTCACGGGGGACCGTTTGTTCCCTGAGCTTTTCTACTTCTTGTTGGGCTTGCTTCAAATGATGGTGAAGGGTTCTTGTTTTTGGTTCCTTTTTCCATGCATCCGTGGAGGCTGGGAGTTTTACTTGGACTTTCTTATTACGCTGTTTTGAATTCATAACCCTTATTACTCCCGAAGCTGGTGCCTCTGTCTGAACCACCTTATCATTTTTTCAATTTTAACACAAACTCCAGCCCACTTCTATTCCTTTTCAAATGGAACAACAGTCTATTCTTCTGTTTCAATTGGAACAGAAGTTTGTCTTTCTGCTTCATTAGGAACAACAGTTTCGCTTATGTCAGGGTTTTGGGTAGTGGAATGGCTCCCGGTTCTTTGCCTCTTATTCTTATGGGATCTTATTGGCGTGGCTGAACCTTTTCTTGTTGAGGTCCCTACCCCCCTTTGTCTTGCTTTTAGAAGCCTAATCTGTTGGCAAAGCCTAACTATCACGTTTAACAGTGTCCGTTTTTCCTTTTGCAATTCCCTTATTTCCATCAACTTCTTAGAAAGAATAGCTGATTGTTTGCCGTCGGTTGGAGTGTGACTAATTTCTGGATTTTCTTCTTGAGGTGGCTGATTCGGGGTAAGAACCTTTCTTGGCTCTGTTGTTTCTTGGGCCAATTATTCCTCTGCCCTTATTTCTTCCGGATTCTCCTCTGGTGCCTTCTGACTAGGAACAGGTTGTTACTGCCTAATATTTTTTGTTTCCTTCTCATCATGGACGGGTGAGATTTCTATTTCTACTTCTTCCGCATGCACTTCCTTGGGTGCATCTTTTTCCTTGGTTTCTTCTTCGGCCTGGAGGTTGGATGGACTCAGGGGCTGGCCATACTCGCCCATATTGGCCAGAATATTGGCCAATCATCTTCCCCTATTGGTTTCTATACTGGGATTCCCCCCTGCTGTTCCATTCCTTCCTCCTACTCGGGCCGCTCAACTTCTTCCGTCTCATCTCCTTCTTCTTCATCCTGTTCCGTTTCCGCTAACTGTTCTTCATCTTCCTCTTCTGTTTCTTCTTCGACGGACTGCTCTGTTTCTCTGTTGTTTTCTTCTTCTGCTTCTGTCCCTGTGGACTGTTCTACGTCCTCGTTACTTTCTTCTTCTGTATCTATCTCTGCCAATTGTTCATCTATAATCTCTATTGCTTAGCTCGTACGAGCCCGGGGTTTCTTTAGCTCTGCTTGTATCCCTGCAAGCCGTGCCGACTTTGTACGTTTTGCTGGTTGTTCAGATGTACCAGCATCGGGTTATTTCTCAAGTTGCTTTTCGACTTGTTTTTCAGCTTGCACTTCTGTGAAAGCGTCCTTCTTTCGTTTCTCAGGGCGTTGGGGTGTGCTATCAATTTGTTTTCGTTTTTCTGGGCGTCTAGATGTGGCCATCCTTTCATTAATAATATCAATTAGTTCTTCCCAGCTGCTCTGCTGCTGGGTAAGACTATGGCTTACTATCAAGCGAATTAATCTGTGGTGGCTAACCATAGATTCTTTGTGCTGTGCCTTTTTCATACTTCGTGCCACATCATGCAATAGTGAATTAAGCAATGCAGGTAAATTCACAGAACATTTTTGTTTTAAGACAGCTAGGAGTTTTATATGTCATGGTCTTACCACGTCTTTTTTGCCCTCGCAAGTAATGTAGCTCTGGACAATTTTCGCCAATTCCGCCCATGGCTCTCCTAGCGTTGCTGGCAGCACCCCCTTTCCTCGAACTATTAAACTCTGGCCTTCATCCTGAAAGATTTCCATAATCTTCTGCAGCCTTTCCTTTTTTATTGTCCATATTGGTCTTGTGGCCGGTAATCCTGTGACTTTTGCTATTATATCGTCTGTGACCTCTATTCGTTTTCCTCTGATTATGGAGTGTTCTTCCTGCAGGTTTTGTAAAAATTCCTTCACCACAGTTTCATTAGACTCCTTCAGGCGGTTGAGGTAGGTCAACCATCCTTCTTTCTTTAGAATTCTTCGGGCTGTAGCTGAAACAATCAATGTTTGTGGTTCTCTGCGGACTGACCTTCCACCCATGGCTTCACTTGTAAATTCTCAAAGGAACAACAGATGTTCATTAAGACGTAAAGAAGCTAGTGGCATGTTTCTCATTCAAATTTAAATGCAACGGTGTATGCAATGGAAATAACTTTGAATAACGATTCATGCAGAAGAAAACAAAAATGGCAAATGATCATACCGTTGAGCCGTGCTGTGCTCGAGTACAAGATCTTCTCGAATAACGGGCTGACACGTATTCGGGGGAATAATGAGGTTACTCCCCCCCCGCAATATGATAGCCTATCCCAACCGTCAAATAAAGGAGAAACATCTGCTTCGTCCGCGAGGCCTTTATGGAACAACTTATGAAAATATGCCATGTCCGCAAAAACAACGTATTACTAGAATCGAGGTGAAAAGTTAAATCGCTTTTAATACGTAAGTGACTACAGTGAGTTGATGGAAGTTCGGGAATAGACATTTGCCATAATGAGAGAGCCCCATGCGGTCACTGTCACTAGCTCCATAATGATTGGCAGTAATAAATAGTCATGTAGTATATGGTTGGGTAATTAAATTATCATGTTATAAGATACAAAGGTTCTAATTTCCTTACCCATTGGTGTAAAGGTTATGACTTCAATACCATTAACAGAGCTCTGTTGCCGACAGGTGTCCATAACCTTGGCAAAGTTGTTTATTTCACACTGAGAACCATAGTCCTTTGTGTATGTGAGGAAGTGTTATGTGATGTCAAAATTGTAGGCCACTATGCAGGCTTGGTAACTAGTAAGTCATAGTGCCATTCACGAGGAAGGAGAAAATAGTGGGCACGCCGGCTCATGGTGAGACCTCCTGTTCCAAGGGTTATTTATTTATTTTGATATACCTCCTGGACCATTTCCCGGGTGTGGTGGCCCTAGTAGGAATGCCACTTCACTTCCATCCTGATGATCATGGTAGGCCAGCTCGTAATGAGACTCCCTATCCTGCAATTTGACAAAACTGCTTTGCTTTTTTTTCTTGGTTTTAATAGAGAACCTTTCCTATTTATACAGAAAGGGTGGGTCAACACTCCTTAAGAGTAGGAATGGTGGAAGAAGTCTTAAAATCCCAATAGGAAGGTATAGACTCTTTGATCTTATTGACGAATGATAAAAACAGATAAGAGAATCAGCAAGATAGAGATAACCAATCAAAACAGAGTCAGTGGAGCAATGGCAACAAAAGGTTATAAATAAGCATAACTTTTCCTTACGTCCTTTCACCAACTCAAGGTAGTTGCTTATAAGGATAGAGATTTGTGATTTACTGATTTCTGTATACTGTGCTTTTGTTTGCATCACATAGGTAGATAACTGTATTTCAAAAAGACTCGAAAGATCATCAGCATTCTGCATCCTTGAGAAGGAACAAGCTATTTCAAATCTTATGAGTAGTGCTCTTCGAAGGAAGGGCACAACAATGGTTGCTCGTTTGGAGAAAGGAGTAGTGGGAGTCACTGGTGTCGTTCAGTAAAATCAAACAAGTGTCGTTCCTTCAAATAGTGCTGATTGCTTGCGGAGATAGCAAAAACACACAAATGTTGTTCTTTTTGAGAAAGGAATAGAAAAAATACTCAAGTGTTGTTCCTTTTAGGAAAGGAACAACAAAAATCAGGAGTGTTGTTTCTTTTGAAAAAGGAACAGCAAAAATCACAAATGTTGTTCCTTTTGGAAAAGGAACAACAAAAATCACAAGTGTTGTTCCTTTTGGAAAAGGAACAACAAAAATCAAAAGTGTTGTTCCTTTTGGAAAAGGAACAACAAAAATCACAAGTGTTGTTCCTTTTGGAAAAGGAACAGCAAAAATCACAAGTGCTATTCCTTTTGGAAAAGGAACAGCAAAAATCAAAAGCGCTGTTCCTTTTAGAAAAGGAACAACAAAAATCACAAGTGTTGTTCCTTTTGGAAAATGAACAGAAAAAATCACAAGTGTTGTTCCTTTTGGAAAAGGAACAGCAAAAATAAAAAGTGCTATTCCTTTTGGAAAAGGAACAGCCAAAATCACAAGTGTTGTTCCTTTTGGAAAAGGAACAGCAAAAATCACAAGTGCTGTTCCTTTTGGAAAAGGAACAGGAAAAATCACAACATGCTGGAAAAAATATGTACAAACATAATTCTAACAATTATATACAAATTTTAAGGAGAAGTAAACTTCTTAGTGAGCTACTGGTGGAGGAGACTTGTCTTCCTCCCGCAAGATCTCCATATCTGAATCTTGGCGTAATTGCTGGCAGAAGGACTCCTCGGTAAGTGGTTTACGATAGAGACAAACTCGATGGTTGTTTGCCTTAAAGGTATACCCAGAACCATCAATGGTAATCAGTGTGAGGGTACCATTTTCATGTACTTTCTGAATTTCATATGGTCCCAACCAACGAGTCTGGAGTTTCCCGGGGAAGTCCTGAAATATAGAGTCATATAAAAGAGCCCAGTCTCCTTCATGGAAGACTCTGTTTTTGATGAGAGCATCATGGCACTTAGCTCTTTGTTGCTGTATCAGGGCAGTATGCTGAAGTGCAGAGAGTCTAATTTCATCCAGCTCATTAATCTGTTGCAATTGATTAGTTTGCGCCTCGGTTAAGTCTAACCCCACTTCTTGTGCTGTTCGTAATGTCTGGATTTCAAATTCTATAGGAAAGATAGGTTTTTTTCCAAACATAAGCTGGTAAGGTGAGTGGCCAGTGGTGCTTCTCCATGTTGTTCTATAAGCCCACAGTGCTTCTGGTAGTCTGGCAGCCCAATCACATCTATGTGATGCAACTGTTTTAGTTAGAATTGTTTCTATTATCTTGTTGCTGCTTTCTTCTTGCCCATTTGCCTGTGGGTGATATGGGGTGGTCATTTTGTGCTAAACATGATAATTGTTGAGTGTTTCCGCTATTCTGTTTCCAGCAAACTATGGCCCTCCATCTGTGATTATCTCTCTAGGGAGGCCATAGCGCACAAATAGGTGGAGCAGGAACTGTATAACAGATTCTTCTGTAGCTCTGGGCAAGGCTTCTGCTTCAACCCACTTGGTGACATATTCTGTTGCCACTAGAATGTATGTTTTCTGGTTTGATGGTGGGTTGATTGGCCCCACGAAATCAAGGGCCCATCGCTCAAATGGTTCAATGACTAACTGTAGTTTCAAGGGCATCTCATTTGAGTGACTAGGGCATCCCGCCCTCTCGCAACTATCACATGCTTGGACAAATTTCTTTGCATGTTTAAAAATTGTGGGCTAATAATACCCTGTATGTAACACTTTATGTGCAGTCCTGCGATCAGCAGAATGCCCAACACATGGTTGGTCATGGCATGCTTTCAATATATCAAAGATTTCATCTTGTCGAATGCACCTCCTGATTTGCATGTCTGCCCCTGTGTGAAACAAATAACCTCCAATCCAGGAAAATTTGGTACTTCGCTAG
Source organism: Pinus taeda (assembly GCA_000404065.3). Classification (NCBI taxonomy): domain Eukaryota; kingdom Viridiplantae; phylum Streptophyta; class Pinopsida; order Pinales; family Pinaceae; genus Pinus; species Pinus taeda. The sequence continues at coordinate 18,340 of APFE030688264.1, forward strand.
ACAATCTGTTTTCGCTCATTAGGGGTTAGATGTTTTGGTAACTTACCTACTGTTAGGTAATTGGCGACATCAGCATACCAGGGTGTTTGAACAGCAACAGCAAAGAGATGCTCATCTGGAAACTGATCTTCAACTGCTGCTGCATCGACTGGTTTTGGCATTCTTGAGAGGAAATCAGCTACCGGGTTTTCTTTGCCAGGTCAATCCTTGATTGTAATGTCGAACTCCTGCAATAAAATCAGCCATATGGTTATTCTGCCATTTGTGACAGGTTTATTCGCTAAATACTTTATAGCAGAATGATCTGTGTACAAGATAACGGGATATCCAGTGATGTAATGTCTGAATTTATTGATAGCATGTATAACAGCTAGAAATTCCTTTTATGTTACAGTATAATTTAATGGCGTATTGTTTTCTATCCTCCTCCTAACCAAGGACCACTCCAATGGCTATATCTGAGGCATCAGATGATATCTGGAATGGCAAATCCCAGTTTGGTCTGCGAAGGACTGGGGCTGTAGATACAAGCTTTTCCAGATCATTGAAAGCACGTTCGCATTTCTCTATCCAAAGGAAATCAATATTACCAGTTAGTGCATACAATGGTGCAGCAATACGTGAATAATGTTCTATAAATATTCTGTAATAACCAGAGAATCCAAGAAAGCTACGTACCTCTGTTTGAGTAGTAGGAGTAGGAATAAGCAAAAGTATTTGGATTTTGGCTGGGTCTACCTGAATGCCGGCTGCTGAAATATAGTGTCCTAGAATAAGTCCTTCTGTCATCATCATGTAGCATTTTCATGGTTTACACAAAGCCTAGTAGCTATACAACGTTGTAGGACTTTTTCTAGTGTTTCCAATGCTGGATCAAACTCCTCTCCATATGGAGTGAAATCATCCA